>JAODUO010001323.1:222500-240000 GCA_025642075.2 Ridgeia piscesae | reverse complement strand
AACGCATAATCCGCCAAAATATAAATACAGGCGTGTGTAGCTAAGTCCTATATGCTGAAGCTCCAGTCAATGACGCCGGAAGAGGGTTAACCATTAGGCCCCGCACACACGTTCCTACGGCCCACGAATGTCGCCAACCGACGAAAAATACGAAAAAGCCCAAATACGCAGCTTGCCAAAATTGGTAAATGATAGCATCTGCATAATGCTGGTGGTACTTCATTTGCCCACAAAACTTTGGACGCTGTGAATAATCCTGCGTACTAGAATGTTTAACATACTTACAGAGGTATTAGTCTATATATAGGCCTAATTGTTATCATGAAAAAAGTCTTCAACATCACCACACGTCTTCGTAAATTATGATCGACAGCGAAGTAGTGAAGTTTCGATTCAGTCGCCTTATGTAAATAATATCAGTTTCACTCTGGCGCCAGGGAATGTTTTTGGCAACCCTCAGAGGGTTCAGTTGTGGGTTTTAGGCCACCCTAAATTGCCACGCCTGGAGCGTCCTCTGGGCCCACGAAAAAGCAGTGGCGTAGCCAGGATTTTGCATTGGAGGGGCCCACCCTATGTCAACCATATATATATATATATATATATATATATATATATATATATATATATATATATATATAAAAATAATAATAATAATAATAATCAAACCAAACTCGCTTAAAATTAATACCAACATGACAAAACAACCAAGTTCACTGACCACATTTAGCTGGCAGTTCAGCAAAATCACTCGCAGGAGTCTAAGTTAGAAAGTAAGAGAGAAACGACACATTATTAAAGAAACCCGAACCCAAAGCCCCTACATAACATCAGCCTATAAATAAATATATATATATATATCCGGCCACCACATTCCTCACGTTACATACTGACAAAGATCATGACAAATACCAACATGTACTCTGATGAAACAATAATTAAACATCCCTACCTTAAAGTACATGATGTGGCGGTAGCGTTCAACCAGTAACTTCACAACATGTAACGTTGAGTATTACAATTTATAAATTCACGACACGAAGTGGCATTTTCCCAGTGCCAATTCCAATAGATTAATTGTTTTGGTTAAAATAAGGATTACAGCTGGGGCAATTGAACGCATGCAGGAAAATCGAAGGAGTGTTGGGAGATAGACGCCTGTCACGTAAACGTAAAGGAAATGTGCTCAGCTCGTGTGTTACGGTGGCACAGAGAAAAAACAGTAGAAGGTCCAGGTTTGCGAAAAACAACCTGGTAAGAACAATCGTGAGAGATAAGATAGCTGATAAAAGAAAATGGATGAAATGAGATTTAAATGAAAGAAAATTCTAAGGAATTGGTGAGGAGTACATGGGCTGGTCATGAGGAAAAAACGGAAGATGAAAAACTAGCAAAGATACCAGATGCCCAGAAAGTGGAGAGGAAATGGAGACGAAGAAGACCGAAATTGCGATGGGGGGTTGCATTAAAAGTTACATAGAAAGTGTGGGAGAAGAATGGGGAAAATGATAGAAGGAATTGGAGACTGCTGATAGAGAACGTAGTAAGAGAAAAGTGACAGGAAGAAAAAAGACAATGGAAAATTAAATCATTGTCAGCTCATCCGTGACGACAATGATGCTAACAAAATAATAACAACAAAATGCAATTTGACCGTAATCTATTAACCGGGCAACTATTATTTTGAATCCTTAATAGCCATTAGCCATCATGTAAACTGAGAATAGTGACATTTTCATTGCTCTGTCAACTCTTATGTTGCAACCAGCGACAGAAGTGGAGAATTCCTAACTTAATCCTATTTGAATTATGATTTTGTTCGCGAAAGGTAAGACCGGGAAGGAAAATCTTACACAGGCTTCCTGAAACCCATTGAACGTTGTGACTGTATGAATCAGGCTATTTTTTCCGGGATTGGAGGGGGATTGCCCCCCCCCCCCCAACAAACCTCTGGCTTCGCCAATGCGAAAATGTAGTGTTGTCTAGGGCCTATGAATGTTTCCATACGCCACTAGGTGTCGCAGGCACTACAATAAGCAGACCCCGTAGACATTAACGTGTGCACAGGTTTTATTTTGATGAGATGCCCCGCCCCCTAAACATGACGGGGTCATGACCCCGCCCCTAAATACGCTGTGCGTTTGACCTTCCAACTACTCCGGTCTTCTGACCTGGTTTATCCGCTGTGCTCAGTAACTCCCTTACTCACCGGCGTCTCCCAGTGACCGCTCTCCAGACCCAGCTGACGGACGATTTCCGGGAACCTAGAACTGACCGGCCGCGCGATATTTTCCGGGAAGTTGCCCCTAGCGCCGGCTCGGCGCGGCGCGGCACTGAAAAGTCTCGACCGCCAAATCTTGCCCAAATATGTTGTTTACCGATGCGTGACGAGAGCTGGGTATACGCGCTTGCTGATAAATGGGGACATGCCACGATCTGTTGCGGTATGCCAGCAAGAGAGGTTAAGGGAAGCTCTCAAAATATCGACGTATGCCATTCTACGGAATTTAGGCCAAAGTAATGTTATCTTTGTTTCGAATTGACGTTACCTTTGCCCCCCCCCCCCATAACATTTCTACGACCACAATTTCCCCGTCTTTTCAGACATTTAGGGTGCAAGATTTACATATTCTCATACCCGCCTCAGCGTTACTTCGGACTTATGGGGGGGACAGGACCATGTGTCGGCCCCCACCAAATTTCCACGGGCAACTGCCCTCGGGCCTTCGTCCCCCTGTTCCCATGCTTGTGGCGTCAACCCGTGACTATTGTCGTCTTCCTGACTGGGATTATAATACACTATCAACATAGAGCCGCCATATTATAATACTTCTATGCGCACGAAGGCAGCACCTTAATTTATTTACTGTAGGCGGTAAATAAACATTTATATCAGGGATAACAGATTTACATATAACACAAAACATATAACTGGGCCATAATTAGTCACCATTTACCAGTCTTCTTTACCAGATTCTGTACAGTGTGTGCATGTGTCGATCACATCTCCTGTGTGGAATGTAGGCCTTCGTATCAACGTTAGCGCGTCGACATCCAATAAAGGCAGTCAACCGGTTGTGACATCCTGTTTTCAACAGAATATTATATTCAAGGAAAAACGAAATCGTGTTTACTCGCACCGAGCGCTGCAAGTACATTTCCCAGAATTCACATGGTAACTGTGGGGCAACAATAACAATATGAGAACGGTGTCACATGTAGATTAACTCGTAACGTCGCATTTGAGGGCACGGAAGTCAAAATAATAGGTACGGTTTCTGTGTCGTACTCACTCACACTGGCTCCTTTGTCTAGTCTGGTGCGTGTTGGTGAAGTTCTACTGACCACACGCCAAGGTCAAGTGGTCAACCCATTCAAACGTCGCGGTCTTTATTCACTTGTGACTTGATTGCACTTAACAGACACCAAGCAAAATTTCAAAATTACCCCCGAGACAACAGTATATCACAATTGTGTGTGTGTGTGTGTGTGTGTGTGTGTGTGTGTGTGTGTGTGTGTGTGTGTGTGTGTGTGTGTGTGTGTGTGTGTGTGTGTGTGTGTGTGTGTGTGTGTGTGTGTGTGTGTGTGTGTGTGTGTGTGTGTGTGTGTGTGTGTGTGTGTGTGTGTGTGTGTGTGTGTGTGTGTGTGTGTGTGTGTGTGTGTGTGTGTGTGTGTGTGTGTGTGTGTGTGTGTGTGTGTGTGTGTGTGTGTGTGTGTGTGTGTGTGTGTGTGTGTGTGTGTGTGTGTGTGTGTGTGTGTGTGTGTGTGTGTGTGTGTGTGTGTGTGTGTGTGTGTGTGTGTGTGTGTGTGTGTGTGTGTGTGTGTGTGTGTGTGTGTGTGTGTGTGTGTGTGTGTGTGTGTGTGTGTGTGTGTGTGTGGTGTGCGTGCGTGCGTGCGTGCGTGTGTGCGTGCGTGCGTGTGTGTGTGTGTGTGTGTGTGTTTGTGTGTTTGTGTGCGTGCGTGCGTGCGTGAGTGCGTGCGTGCGTCTGTGCGTGCGTGCGTGCGCGTGTGATTCGTGTTTACGAATCATTACAATTAATAACGCAGACAACCCGGGAACATAGCGAACCTCGCAGTAAACAATGGCCATTATCATTAATGTGTGACTTGTGACTGAAAACCACAGACGTCCCTCCGACCCTCAGCGTCTCCGTGTCTCCGTCTGTCCGTCTGTCGTTCTGTCCGTTGTCCGTCCGTCCGTCCGTCCGTCCGTCCGTCCGTCCGTCCGTCCGTCCGTCCGTCTGTCCGTCTGTCCTGTCTGTCTGTCGTCCGTCGTCGTCCGTCCGTCCGTCCGTCCGTCCGTCCGTCCGTCCGTCCGTCCGTCCGTCCGTCCGTCCGTCCGTCCGTCCGTCCGTCCGTCCGTCCGTCCGTCCGTCCGTCCGTCCGTCCGTCCGTCCGTCCGCCCTGTCTGTCCGTCGTCCGTCTGTCCGTCGTCCGTCTCGTCTGTCGTCCGTCCGTCGTCTCGTCTCGTCTCGTCGTCGTCCGTCCGTCCGTCCGTCGTCGTCTGTCGTCGCGTCCGTCCGTCCGTCTCGTCCGTCTGTCCGTCCGTCCGTCCGTCCGTCCGTCCGTCCGTCCGTCCGTCCGTCCGTCCGTCCGTCCGTCGTCCGTCCGTCCGTCCTCCCTCCTCCCTCCCTCCCTCCCTCCCTCCCTCCCTCCCTCCCTCCCTCCCTCCCTCCCTCCCTCCCTCCCTCCCTCCCTCCTCCCTCCCTCCCTCCTCCCTCCCTCCCTCCCTCCCTCCCTCCCCCTCTCTCTCCTCTCTCTCTCTCTCTCTCTCTCTGTCTCTCATTTATTTCCTCGTTATATATTTTGTCATCTCGCCTCACTCCTCTCTTACTCCCTCCCTCTCGTCATTTCTTTCTATATATATATATATATATATATATATATATATATATATATATATATATATATATTAAAATCCATCCATCCATCCATCCATCCACCCATCCACCCACCCACCCATCCATCCATCCTTCCATCCTCCCTCCCACCCATCATCCATCCATCTGTCTTCCTCCCTCTCTCTCTCTCCCTCCTTCCCTCCTCCCTCCCTCCCTCCCTCCCTCCTCCCTCCCTTCCTCCCTCCCCTCCCTCCCTCTCTCCTCAGAGGTCGCAGTCTGTCTCCATGTGTACCCTTCTCCCTTTCTCCGAATCTCTCTCCCTTCCCCTGTCATCAACTCTCATAAACTCAGCTCTGTGTAATTGTGGGGAGCGAGCGGTGGTCGAGCGGTAGAGCGCCGGACTGTCAATCGAGCCGGACGGTTGGTCAATCCCACCTACCTGCCGTTTCGAAACTTTGGCAATTTCGTTCACCCCACATTTGCTTGTGTCTTTCGGAAGTGACACTAAAAGCCGGTGGTCCCTTCTATCTGGTGCCTATGCCAGGGGAAGTAAAATATCCCACACTTGTGTAACTTGTAATGGATTAACTAATTCTAGAGAAGGACAACTCCTGTGTTAGCCCAAGTTTGGGCTGTTTTGAGGAAATCAACTAAGAACTAAGAACCTAAACGTAACGTTATTATCCGCGAGGACACTCTAACTCCGTTGTTTATACAACGAACTGTGAATTATTGACACAAACCCACAGAACAAACAACGACATTCCTGTGTTCCACATGCGTTGCTTGCACAACACGTTTCATAAATATATTGTATCATCAATGTAGGCTTCAGGCTGGATCAGCACTCCAACGTTGGGCATTTTTCTGATAATCAATAATATTTACTTAACAGCGAAAGAGCAGGCGCGTTAAATAAGAAGTGTTTATTTATTCGGCCCACATGTACAACAAAACGGTACAATTTTAAAAACAGAAAAATCTACAGTTCAATTGTGTAATAACGTATGATGAAATAGCAAGTATATTATTCACTGAAATATATTATAACACAAACGTAGAAACAATAAACATTTTATGTAACCAATTAACAATATCCTGACAGTGAACGTTTAGATCGCCGTACACAAAGCAATCAGACGGCCACAAAGGCCACTCTTGGTCGCTATCGCACCGTCATATGCCAGACCCTGTTGTGACAAAACACAGCCATATTTCCACAAGTCAGTCTTCTCAGTCACACTTGTGTGACAGTCACAACACACCGAAGACAAAGAGTTGTATGATCGCCCCGTGGTTCCCGTCACGGTCCAGTGGCTACCGTCACCGTCACGTCTGCCCCTGTCAGATAGAATATGGACCCCCATAGAAAATGGACCCATAGAATTTGGACCCTACTTATAGAATATGGACCCCCTTTTAAAAAGCTAAACTATTTAGTAAAATAGTATAATGCAGTTCATAGGTTGTACCTAGAATATCCAGCCATCATTGATAACACTCTTGTAAAAACACTTTTTATTATTTTTACATTTTGGCCACCATTGCCATTAAAATGGTAGTCATTTTTGTCTATGAATACTGTGTGTGCTATCAACTGCTAAAATGTGTGAATTGTTCCGTATTGTGGGATTGTTGAATAACTATAACTAAGATTACTATTTATTCATTCATTCATTTATACTGTCATCTCAACAAAACGGGGGAAATAATTGTGTTAATGTTTCATGTAAGACCAGTTCATGTTTTGACATTTTTAATGAACCAGTCTCCCTTTCAACAGTACTCACACAAACTACTAAGAGCCTGTAAGAGACGCTAAGTAAGTATCGATTACACTGGAATCACAGGTATTTTTCTAGTTTCAGTTTCTAAGTTACATCAGGAATACATTATATCAACAACACAACCCGGGGTCCATTTTCCATAGGGGGTCCATATTCTATAACACATGTATAATATAGACCCCTATATAATATGGACCCGGGGTCCATTTACTATGGGGTCCATATTCTATATAATACATTTAAACAATGGACCCCTATAGATTATGGACCCGGGTCCATTTTCTATGGGGGGTCCATATTATGACATATATATGAAATGGACCCCCATAGAATATGGACCCCGGGTCCAAATTCTATGGCGGGGATCCATATTTTATCGGGATTGTGGACCCGGGGTCCATTTTCCATGGGGTCCATATTCTATATGACACCGGCCGTCACGGTGATTGGACAATTTCGTTCGTCCTACGTTGCTTCAGTTCACTCGGTTGTATAAATGGATTCACGGTTATAGCTAATGGCGGTTATATACGTGATCTGATAGGTCTAACATTTCAGCAGTAAATGCAACGATATCGGTTGCTTCCCGGAGAAATCGATATGGTGTCCGATCGATCGAACATATATTATTTTTATTAATACTATTATTATTAGACGCTTTAACTAGCATAGTCAAAACGGCTGGGTCCCGTGCTATGCAATAATTAACTTCTTTTTACCGTTATGGACGCAAGTTAACACTCGCGGCACCTTCGTTGAGACGTAATTCGTATATTTATTAGACCCCTATTTGTAATAAATACCAACAGTGATATCACTGAAAAACAGCAGATTAACACATAGTCGTTTACTTTCTGTACACAAGTTATATAAATTAAAATATATACTAATAAATATCCCTTGCATTGTTGACAAATATAATCATTGGTAAACGAACGGCTGCATTGAATAATCGTGTTCAAATGTATAGAGTAGCGACGGTATGTTATCGTTTGAAGCGATACTATCTTTGACCTCGTAGTATATTTGACCTCATATTTACTCCTCTGTCCGATGTGTTTTCCAGAAAGTCGGGGTACACCTTGTGACTTTACAAACAGTCGACTCGGGTTAAACAAACAGTTCCTCTGCACATGCTGCCTTGCCTTGTTTGGTATATAAGGCTTACGTCCAACTTCAACGCAATGCTCGTTACGCGTCGATACGAAAGATGAGCAGATTCTTGAAGTTAACACAAATTTTTCTGAGTAGCTGTAATTACGCATTACCATTACTGCATATGAATAAATAAGTAGTAGTTTATTTTTCTATTGGTAAACATAGATATTGATACGGATATATAATGGATTCACGGTTATAGCCAGCAGTTAATGTTTTATTTTTTATCTTTTTATTATTATTATGTTTTTAGTTATACGTTTGGGTAATTATTTTAAGGACATGTACATGTAAAACGCCTTGAATAGTTTTTTAGCTAGATTTGGCGCTATATCAGTTTATTTATTTATTTATTTAATTTATTTATTTATAAAACAGGGCAAAGTATATATTTGTTAAAATATAATGAAATAATATAATATATAATTAAAGATATTAGCGTAAATATAAATATAATTTAGACATGACACAATATGTGTGAATTAAATAAGGAGATGATTTAAGACATTAAAACAGGCTATCTGTGATTATTTGACTAAACTTATTATAACATAATAAATCATTTAAGACATTTACATAAATAAATATATAACACAATTATAGTGTAAAAATAAAAAAATGTGTAAACAATTATCATTTAAGGGATTACAATATTTTGTCATACCATATTATATATTTTGATTCATACATGCATACACGCATACATATATACACACATACATACATACATACATACATACATACATACATACATACATACATACATACATACATACATACATAGCATACATACATACATACATACATCATACATACATACATACATACATACATACATACACTACACACACACACACACACACACACACACACACACACACACACACACACACACACACACACACACACACACACACACACACACACACACACACACACACACACACACACACACACACACATACATACATACATACATACATACATACATACATACAAACAAACAGATATTCATGCACACATGAACTACGATTAGCTGTAACTATTCATTACAATTACTGCCCAACTATGCGGTTCGCGAGTACTGACAATTCTTTGTAACCAACGACGCGGAGCCATTTTTGATAGATCGGCGAGTGCACATATAAAACTAGATCCTACTTTTGGGACGACCCCGCGTACATTTACGGCCGTTTCAGCGGTTGGTATTATGCGAGACAAGCACATACCTGAGACAGAGCCAGGTAATTACTGTGGAGTGATTGGGGGGTAAGATAAAGACATACAAAAGACGTTTTGCTCGACGTTGTATCACTGGGATAGGGCGACCGGGAAACAACATACAAAGGCACACAACACTCGCCAGGGACTGATCTTGCAGAGACGATGAGCAAACTCATGAACCATAAAGGCAGCCAAAGACCCGTGGCCAGGGTTAATAACTGTTTGTTTTTCATGCTAAAATCAGATGATCTATCATACCATATCGAAAACTTAATAAACGTTCCTAAATGGGGCTACGCCCAATACTCGGCTAAATGACTACAACTGGGCATGTCCTCCCTCGTGTGTAGGCCTGAACCCGTTCCGTCTCACGTTGGACAACCATTTCGAGGAAACGCGTGTTTGTTGCGCTTAACAAATAAATCCCGAGTTAAAAGCGGTCATTCGCGCGCGAATTCAACGGATGCCCGGGATACGAATACGGCTTGAATGACGTCGACGTGAAACGCCCGGGGGCTTGAATGACGCCAACGTGATACGCCCGGGGGCTTGAATGACATCGACGTGATACGCCCGGGGGCTTGAATGACGTCGACGTGATACGCCCGGGGGTTTGAATGACGTCGGCGTATTATTCGATGTCACGACGACGTATAAACATAGACGTTGAATTAAAAATGTCTCACCATACAATCACGGTTCGCATATAATACTGTTTACAGGAGAAATTAATTTGGAAAGTTTGTATTGGTTAAGTTATAATTATTAAGTACTTATATAAATTATGCCATGGCTGCACGCGTAGCCGATCTGTCTTTATAACGCAGAGATTTTAGAATACACCCTTCAGGAGACTGTTTATTACGTCAACCACTTTGGGTATGGTTCTGTGTATTCGATCACTAAACTGTGGCATACTTACTGTACTTTTAAAATGTAAATCTCTTGCGTTTTTGCTCAAAGTGCATATTCTGCATGGGTTTTACTAGACTTCGAATAGTCCCACAATTTATATTAAACAAACATGTATGCTCGTCTATGCAAAACCGTCACTGGCCTATTAACTACGTGCTACACTCGCACTACACCGACACGGTTTGCCGCTTGGGTTGCAGGTCGTATAGGTACGACACACCAGTACGTGACACACGTCACCCGGACAGTGAGAAACACGCAGAAATTATTTGTTAAGATCTTGTTAAGCGAAAGCTATTTCTAAAGAAGCCACAACCGTCAAATCAGTCCGTGAATGCGTAACAACAGTTTGTGTGACTAACAGCTTCTTTGTGAAATAGCAATCAGGCCTTACAAGACTCTTGTGTTATCACCATTATGACACTAATGTTACCATCATTATCACTTATCATTCCAGTATTAAGAGAAACGAAACAGACTAATTCCACTATCGTGTCAATTCGAGTTACTAGATTATTATTTATGAAACATATATGACACTGTGGCGTATGGGAGACGAATACACACACATGCACAAATACATACAAAAGTCTGTACAACCAATCTCCTCATATATATATATATATATATATATATATATATATATATATATATATATAGTGATTCATGAGGAGATTGGTTGTGCTGCCTTTTGTATTTCTGGGGTTGGTTGTACAATGATAAAATTATATTAATTTAGACGTAGCCCCAATTTATTAACGTTTCTTATTGTTCCCACGTATTCATTGCATCACTTCAATGTGGGCACACGTTAATACATGCGTGTTGTGACGGAATGATAATAATCCATTAGTAAACCTACACTGCGGATATATAATAATTACTTAATGAATAGCCGATAGTACCCACGTGCCCCACGCAACGACAGCATAATACGATTTGATGAGATCGTATATTTGACCTCATGTTCGGTGCTATGTCCACACAAACGGCGGACAGGCGGTGAATTGACAAACGCTCGACTCGGAACAAAAGTTTTCTTTCCACGCGATACGGTGTCTTCTGGTGAACGACCCGTGCACTCCAGAGCTAGGCTCTTTACACGTCGATAGCAATGCGATTAGCAGATTCCCTACGTTGAATATTAATTATTTTTGAGTAGTTGCCATTATTAAACATTAATTATTCTGAGTAGCAGTAATTACCTAATAAGTATTTAACTAGAAATGAAGGCAATATGTAACCATCTGTCATAACTATCCCCACGATAACGAAACCGTTGAATCGACGTGACGCTGTAAGACAATGTTTACGTTTGAAGACGATCTGAACAGTTCGTGGCGTTATACAACCCGATCAAACGTCGTCTCCTTGCATCGAGTTCCATCTGCCGGTGTTTTTCGGTCTGGTTGCTAGACATGAATCTGTTGTTTTGTTATTGCTGATATTACCTTCTTACGTCAAACGGAGCTTCGCTATTCCACGAAAAATATCACATATACATTGTCAACATCAGCGCCGGATGAAACTGTTAGCCGTGCTACCTAGCGACAGTTGTTACGTACGCCACGTCACCGTTGACGTTGGAGCAATCAGCCACCCACGGCTGCGATTGCTACTCCGCGAGTAACACGCCGTACGACAGATGCCGCCTAATGTCGTTTCCCGGAAAGACTTCGCGACACACGCGGTTGTAAACAAGACGTGACCTCACGTCGCACGCGTTCATTCACCGTTGGCGCTGCGTATCACATTGCGTTGACAGCGGGCAAACGTGCGTGGCGGCGACTGGCGAGACAAAAGCACGTAAATCGCGGTGGCTGCCGGAAAATAGGCCGCGGCGTGCATCCAGGCTTTGGAATGCGAGGACGACGGGTGAAAGTTACTCCTGCTGGACCAATATTAGAGTAATAACAGAACATACCTGTACATGTAGCATGTATACAGTAGTGTTTTTTTTGTATTATTTATTGCTGATATTATATAATGAATACAGCGAAACTCTTATAGAGTTTGTGTGTGTGTGTGTGTGTGTGTGTGTGTGTGTGTGGTGTGCGTGTGCGTGTGCGTGTGCGTGTGCGTGCGTGCGTGCGTGCGTGCGTGCGTGTTGGATTTTATGAATGAGATTGCTGATAAATTATCAGCTTCTTTACAGAAAGGCATTATTATATATATATATATATATATATATATATATATATATATATATTTTATATATATATATATATATATATATATATATATATATATATATATATATATATATATATATAATAAGTAATACTTTCTGTAAAGAAGTACAAGTATTAACTAATTATAGATAGAACATCATTAAAAGAACTACACCACCAAGATATTTATAATTATTGGAATTATTGTCAAATAATATAAATTGCATCAATGTCATGGCCTCCGTGAGCCAAGTTTAAAGGGATTCCTCTCTTTTTCATTGTTTAAACATTTTATTTAATGTTCTTAAAAGTAAGCCCACAACTGTTTACAATTTGATTTTTTCCGGGAAAAATAGCCGAATGGCTCCGATTGTAAACGGCTTTGTTGGCTTTAGCCGCAAGGCGCGTTGATGATCAGACATTACCATAATCAAGACAACAAATTCACAAACTTCCTGCTAATAATTAAAGCCAAGGCTGATTCCTCAAGGGGAACGAAATAGACAACCTCTGGTAACAATCAAGTTGTCTCTATGGTGGTGGTGGTGGCTCATTCTAGCGACTAAATTTAAGTCGTCGCTTTACTGCTCAGTGTGACACTGTTTTTGAGATACTGTGATATATGTATTGCCGACCGCCACCTTTACAAATGGCGGAGGAGAAAGCCGAGTTGTAAGATTGATTTTTTGAAATTTGCCGACGAACTATCGACTCTGGTTAAGTCTCGAATATCTGGAACAAACACATGGCTGGCGACCACGGAACACAGCGGACAGACAGCCACGAGATGATATCTGCCTTGGGGCTCCGGGACGGGGCGGGGGTAGGAGTGGGCGTTGGGCACCGTGCCAGCGACTTGGTTTTTTTTCAGTCACAGCCAGATATAGCACCGACGCTGAGGTGTACTGACCACTGTGGTTGTTCCAAACTACCTCATTACACCAGCAGTTCATTAGATACCCCTGGTCGCGCTACAGCCGCAAGAAGGATTGGCATTCTCCAATGCGGTGGTGTTGGTTTCTCCGCTTATCACAACCCGGAGATAGAATTGCAAAAAGACAAAACAATTGGACTTCCTCTTCCTCTAAACAGGTTATTTATAACGATGACGACGACACAGACTGGATAAACATTAGAATATATATATATATATATATATATATATATATATATATATATATATATATATATATATATATATATATACATTAATTATTACGTTAATTAAATGTTGGCGCCAACATAACTTTTGGCGCCAAACTATCGGAAGCCAAACTCAGCGCCGCGTGAAAACAAAAGAGATAGTCAATATGGCACCACTGAGTAGCTGTATTACATTTTCGACCGATGGGTGATCCCCAAAACAGATCGGAGATGGGAAGTTGGGCACACAACATTACCCTTTTACGTAACCACTGAGGTGGTTTCGTGTTCTAGGAATGTAATATGTGCATGTTCTAGGAACGTAGCGCGCCGCTCATTTTTTGCACACGGCGCCATAGAAATCGAATTTCCCGGAAATTTCCTTGCCCCAGTATCCCTGGAAATATCAACAGATGTGTGACATTTCCCCAAAGTAAACTCGAATGGCCCCTTTCGGCATTGAGACTGGGGCGGTTCACAGCGTGGTCCACTGTAGGGAGTGGGACCCGTCGACAGTCTGAGAAATTAATAGCAGCTGCAGTAATTTTGACCTGACCCTTTTCAACTGCAGGAAACCCTCGTGGGGGATCACATCGGCGCCGATTAAGTTGAAAGAATGCGGATCACGGATAAGAGCACTTGAAATCAAGCTAATAATTATATTATCATTATTACGTTTTCAATAGTTGCAATTTTTACGAACGAATTATTCCCTTTGTTCCGCGAAAGGAAAGTGGAACCTGGCTGTGATTCAACGCAGTCGCCCGACGTTCCTACATTCGAGGCACCCTCTTCGGCATGCGAAGAGGGTGCCTCGTCCGGTGATTGGTAACACCCTGGCTCATTCAGGTAGCGGGGAGAGACGGCTACCATTCATATCCTGCACTCGGAATGCAACTATCGGCGCGCCGCACCGGAACCCGCCAGACACAATAAGACGGGGTGGGGTGTGTGACATACTCGTCAAGTCACGCCGGTTGATGTAAATAGTCACCCGCAGTATATAAGGACACGCGCATTATACATGTGGACACTCGCAGTATATAAGGACACTCGCATTATATAGGTGGACACCCGCAGTATATAAGGATACCCGCAGTATATAGGTGGACACCCGCAGTATATAAGGACACTCGCATTATATAGGTGGACACCCGCAGTATATAAGGATACCCGCAGTATATAGGTGGACACCCGCAGTATATAAGGACACTCGCATTATACATGTGGACACTCGCAGTATATAAGGACACGCGCATTATACATGTGGACACTCGCAGTATATAAGGACACTCGCATTATATAGGTGGACACCCGCAATATATAAGGATACCCGCAGTATATAGGTGGACACCCGCAGTATATAAGGACACTCGCATTATATAGGTGGACACCCGCAGTATATAAGTATACCCGCAGTATATAGGTGGACACCCGCAGTATATAAGGACACTCGCATTATATAGGTGGACACCCGCAGTATATAAGGATACCCGCAGTATATAGGTGGACACCCGCAGTATATAAGGATACCCGCAGTATATAGGTGGACACCCGCAGTATATAAGGACACTCGCATTATATAGGTGGACACCCGCAGTATATAAGGATACCCGCAGTATATAGGTGGACACCCGCAGTATATAAGGATACCCGCAGTATATAGGTGAACACCCGCAGTATATAAGGACACTCGCATTATACATGTGAACACCCGCAGTATATAAGGACACTCGCATTATATAGGTTGACACCCGCAGTATATAAGGATACCCGCAGTATATAGGTGGACACCCGCAGTATATAAGGACACTCGCATTATACATGTGGACACTCGCAGTATATAAGGACACTCGCATTATATAGGTGGACACCCGCAGTATATAAGGATACCCGCAGTATATAGGTGGACACCCGCAGTATATAAGGATACCCGCAGTATATAGGTGGACACCCGCAGTATATAAGGATACCCGCAGTATATAGGTGGACACCCGCAGTATATAAGGATACCCGCAGTATATAGGTGGACACCCGCAGTATATAAGGATACCCGCAGTATATAGGTGGACACCCGCAGTATATAAGGATACCCGCAGTATATAGGTGGACACCCGCAGTATATAAGGATACCCGCAGTATATAGGTGGACACCCGCAGTATATAAGGATACCCGCAGTATATAGGTGGACACCCGCAGTATATAAGGATACCCGCAGTATATAGGTGGACACCCGCAGTATAATTACATAAGGACACCTGCAGTATATGGACAGCGGCGGAGAAAATGGAATTGACCTCCCTGTGAACAAATGTCTTCAATGTGTTGATTGAATAAGGAGTGCTTCACTGGATACATCCTATAATCCAAACAACACTATTATAAATCAACAATTTCAGCAATATTACGGCAATCAACTCTATTTTATTACAATATTGTTGTAACAATTTTGCCTTTCAGAAAGTCTAGACAAAAATTTAAAAAATATAAACAAGCAGGGTTTTGGGGGAACAAATACCCACACACTCACACACATACACGCCCACGCCCACGCCCACGCACGCACGCACGCACGCACGCACGCACGCACGCACGCACGCACGCACGCACACACACACACACACACACACACACACACACACACACACTCAGAACGACGTCCAAGACCAAATATGGCACGAACTAATGTACACGTACAAACATTAATAGAGATACGATCAGCGATTACCCGAATAAACTACAACTAGTGATGTTTGGGTCAGATGAAGGGTGTCAAATTGCCTCCGTAGCTCTCGAGCGGGTTGACCCGCCCGTTGACAACTGGCATGGCACTGGATGCCTCCCAGAGACGCCGGAATGGTGTTCGGTTGAACAAGTCTGTCAGAGAGTAAAGTATAAAACGCTTTGAGAAATCCTGAGGACTGGATACCGTGCTATATAAAAACGAACCTTTTTACTACTGGAATATAGTCGAGTCGGAAGAGGGGGTACCGTGCACCCCCGCAAATATACTTCTAATTGGTATCATTAGATCGGAATAAATACGTAGAAAACGGTCAGCTATGTAAACAAGCCAGCAAAATGTCCCACGTGTCATTTTTATGCAAATTAATGCCGATATTATTGAAAAATCAAATTTTCACTATATATCAGCCAATATTACAGATAACTGACAAAATGAGGTGTACAGACCCATGTTATGAGGGTCAACGACCATAACAAAACTATTGTTGACATGATCATATGTGTCTATGACAGTTTAATATGCAAATTAGTACCGCCATTATTGAGAAATCTATGTTCACGTGTTTTCGGCCAACATTGCACATAACTGCACAAATAAGGTCTACAGACCCATGTTTTCAGGGTCAATGATCATTAAAGGACCATTCTTGAATTAACTGCGCGTGTCCCTGGCATGCTATGCAAATTCTAACGTACGAGCGTTACCGAAAATGCGACTTTTTCGCAGTTACTAAGCCAATATTGCATGTAAGTTCAGAGGGTTTTTGAGGGCAACTACTTACGAAATATCGTGTTGTTTTTGCGACCAAAGGTTAATATGAAGATCAATTCAAGGTATTTTGAATAAAGAAATTCCACTAAATTCATTTATCAACTCATTTAAAGGTAAACAGCAAGCCAAAATTATCTTTCTGAGCTCCCGCGTCTTAACCTCTCATGGACTTTAATATGATAATTATTAAATCATCATTCATCATCGCTTTCACTGAAATCATCAAAGTCAAACTCGTCCATCCTCGTTTTCCTCCTCCTGCTGTTCTTCCTCGTCACGATCTCCAGTGTCCAGAAGATCAACCAGTCAGTTTGGTAACACAGGACCGCAGGACCACACCGGTTCCAACACTCAAGACCTTACCCACAACCTCCATACAGACCTAGTTTTATGAAAAGACCCTCGACGTGGTCGACATCACCAACGATCCAGACTGCCCAAGGGCGGGGAGACATTGCGAGCTGGAGAAGGCCGAGGTCAAGAAGTGTGAGGAGTCAGTTCAGCGCGTCCTCGGTGCTGTCAGGAAATTCAGTAATCCTTTCACCGTCACAGATAAGAACAGGCTCTACTCACTCGCTTCTGGCGCTCTGTCCCCATGGAATTCGAGTTGGGCGTGCTCCGAGCAGAAGCTCTGAGCTGACTTCATCAGACACCTACAGAGCGGAGAGCCAGGAAGCTTCTTCGACCGTATCTAGAAGACGAAACTGAAGACTATGGAGACTTGTAACAAGAAGATCACCCTCCCA
>JAODUO010001323.1:212500-217500 GCA_025642075.2 Ridgeia piscesae | reverse complement strand
GTCGGGTGTCCCGGACACTGTCGGGTGTCCCGGACACTGTCGGGTGTCCCGGACACTGTCGGGTGTCCCGGACAGTGTCGGGTGCCCCGGACACCGTCGGGTGTCCCGGACACTGTCGGGTGTCCCGGACAGTGTCGGGTGCCCCGGACACCGTCGGGTGTCCCGGACACTGTCGGGGGTCCCGGACACTGTAGGGTGTCTGATGGCTATTCTTATCCAACACGGGAGATCCGATAGCCAATTAAAACAGAGTAACGCATTGAACCCACACCTCGATGAAACAGTAAGTGTGACCGTCACTCATAGTCGCACTTCTGTCCGACACTGTCTGGATGTGCGACGGTCGGAGGCCATCTGACATAGCTAGAAAACACCAGACATGCTGCATTGTCGTACGACATTGCCTGATAGTGAATCAGGGCTTTAACTGGCGCGGCCAGACAACTCGTTGGTCTTAACGGTGAGTCCAATGAGCTCCTTGGTCTCAATTGTGAGTCGAAGGACCTCTCTGATGAATTCGTGGAGCCCTTTATATCAAAAGTGAGTTTATGAAATCGGAGCTCCCTGGTCGCAATGCTGAGTCAGACAGTTGTGCTATTTATATGCCGACGACCTGGGCTGTCCATCTGCCCACGACAACAATACCAGTTCAGTCGCACACGTGTGTACTTTGCTACAACGTAGTGTATCGACCGGTAGCCTGTATACGGACGAAATAACACGAGAACCCTTTAGCCAAACAGGGCTTGGCCAGCAGAAACCCGCCCCTGCTCAAACATACCAAGCGGCGACGAACACTCCTTTGAATGAATCAACTGAATCGACGACCGACACTCGATACGTAGCGTGACGTCAGACGACGTAACACAATGTGGTCATTGTTAGTCACGAGGCAGCCAGCGATTGTAAACGATCGAATAATGGCGCATAGTATTATAACACCATAGTTAAAGACGTCCCAGCTAGTTGGAATTGTTACCTGAAATTATTTTTGTAAGAGTAAATATAGATGTAAATCTCACTTACACGTTCACCTCATAATTCGGGTCACCTTTACCCAGTCCAGAGGGTAACATTAGTAATCAGGCTTCACCGCAGAATAAAAGTAACTTACTTATTTACTAGACCCTTATTTGTAATAAATAACAACTTTAGTAGTGTATCCAAAACAGCAGATTAACGCATATATATTTACCTTTTATGCACGATTTAAAAATAAATTAAATTTTCAATTTAATAACCAACGTTCTTTTTCCAAGTTAAGTTATATTATCGATATGGACACTTAGAACCTCTTCTTCTGTTGAGGTTAAGTCAAGCGCTAAACTGATATTATGTTCTACTGGAGTTTCGGGACCTATCGGGCTGATCAATTTGATAAGCCTGTGCCATTTTAGATCTTTCTGTTATGCCATTCAGTAGATTTCGGTAGCGAAAACTAACGTGAGACTAAATCACCCATGAACAATTGATACGCCCTCAAGTGATATGCCTACTGGAGTTACGCAACATGTGAATCACTGACTGTTAGGCCTACAGAGGACATTCCAAAGCACGATCTACGCCTAGGCTGCCAGGGAGCATACATAATTTTTCTAATAAAATGAAAACAAAAATAATTACGGTCGTCTATAAAGTCACAGGAGCAAAATGACGATTGTGGTCAGGGCATTTGTGTGGTTTACATTTGTGTGCGATCGACTGAGCTTTCTTCGGCCCATATATATATATATATATATATATATATATATATATATATATATATACAGACAGAACCGGCCGTTTCTAATCATGTTACTTCATTATTCATAATAATATGATTACGGTTATGACTAATAATATGATTACATCGGATACATGTAAGTCAATGCCAGATAATAATCACGGTTTTTGGCTATGTTTTTTGGCTGCGTTGCTGCAGCCTAAAAAAATCGCTGGTCGGGCCTAAATGCCCATTCATGTTTTCGGAACTGCCTTCTCGCAACAGCCGATATCTAAGTAGGTCACAGGTTATGAGTTGTGTACAGCTAATTCTTCGCCGTACGTGTTTCGTTTGGTATATTTATAAAATTCTAGTTAATTCAGTGTATCATTCTAAACACACACGTATCTATGCAAAATCACTGTTGGTCTTGTGTCAGCACGAATGTAGTAATGAATGCTGCATTAGTATAATTTGTGCCGCCCACCAGCCGCAGTCATCGTCTCCCCGCGAACGGATGACCCCTTTCGGGGAAATCGTTCGCTGCGCGTAGCTCCGCTGGAGAGCAGCGGTTTCTTAATTTTATTTTCGTATTCCACGTAGACCTATGTCTGTCTAACTTTGAGCGTTTTTCCAGGAAGCTCAAGCGACGCCGGTTTATAAGAGGATCGGATTCATCTATCCATTCATTCGCGTGGTGAGATGCTACACAGTGTCGTTGTATGCCGGCAGTGTGCGGTAAGACAGTGAGACAGAAGCCGGTATTTACGTTTGGATTACGTTCGGTAAAAGCGGCAGCTTTTGTTTGCTCGGCCTCGGCTCTGCCGTAGAAACAAACGCCGTGGAAGGACGCGCTGCCTTCGAACCATCCTCAGCTATTCGTGTTACGTAACCATAGCCTGGCGGCCGGTTATGTGTGTGGAAGGTAACATGGACCGGTATCACATTGGTAGCGGAGGCGACGGAAGCGGTCGCGAGCCGCTGCCCGACCTGCTACTGGGTACGACGACGACACCCGCTGAGGCTGACCAGCGCACGTACGAGAACTGTACACGATGTCACTGGACGTCGACTGACCACACAGCAGTGCTGGCTGGAAAATGCTGCAGTACACCCGTCGCAAGCGCCGGTCAGCCAAACATCGTTCGTCTACCGCTGCCGCTGCCGATCCCGACATTGCCAAAGATTAAGGTCCCACAGCTGGCGGGTGACTGTATTCCCCCAAAAACGTGCGTAACCACGGCAACGGCGACGCCCTGCGTCGCCACGGACGCTGCCACGGTAACGTCTACAAGAACGGCGCCACGGCCATTGCATCCGGTGCATACAGCGCCGGCTACTGGATGCAACCAACGACAGACGGCGCGGCAATCGGTGACGCCATCGCAGCACATCAGTGGCTATGCAAAGGCCAGCGTGTTCAGAACAGAAGATGATATGTACATCATCGAGGCCACAGAAACAAGTCTCAAAACGTGCGGCTTCTATTACGGTAAGCTCAGCGTGGTTGACGCAAAACGGAAACTGCGCCGAGCAACGTTCGGTACATACTTACTGCGCGACAGCTCGGACCCCAACTTCCTGTACTCGCTCAGCGTGAAGACGAAACGTGGAACGACGTCAGTGCGCATCTCCTACAGTCGGGGCCAGTTCCGGTTGGACTGTGACGAGGCGCTCGTGGACGCAGTCCCGTCGTTCGACTGCGTGCTGAAACTCGTTGAGCACTACACACTCGACGAGTCTCGTGGCGACACTGGAAGGGCGTGTGTCTTCCTCGAGAGTTCGGGTCGCAGGGACACGCCGATTGATCTCGTCCGCCCGTACATCGAGACTGTGCCGAGTCTAAAGGCTGCGTGCCGCAAGGTCGTGAACAGAAACGTACCACCAAATACCGAACAGCGCCGGGAATTGCCGGTTTCCGATGACGTTCGCTGTTTCCTCGCGGAGTATCCCTTCACCATGTGACACTGACAAAGGAGAGTGTAGGCTTTGAACAATTGACATGAAATGCATAGTTGCCAGTAACACTGGAAACGGTGCATTAGCTGTATTTATTCAGCACGACGGCAGGGATATAACATTGAGGACGTATGTATATAGCGTGGAATGATGCGTGCATATTTATTTCGTATAGCCTGCAATATTGACACCTAAAGTTCTTGTGAAATTACAAACTCGTTATTTTGATTATTCTATAGCACAAAACAATACACACACTTCCTTGTAGCACGTGAAGCTAGCAAAGTTGCACCATGTTTTCGCACTCTGTTGTTTAATTTGAGACAGATCCACATTAAACATAGCGACTAGTTGACCAGGGGGTGAGGCCCCCAAACAAACTGTTAAACCATCAACCAATGACATTTCTGTTTACGTATGTGTCAGGTGAAACATTAATTGAAATATTAATTGCGTATGTCACTTAAAGTGTACACACCACTGGCTATTTTAACCAATTTGTTATTATTATATATCCAACGGACATGTATATTCACTAAACACAATGTAACCGCTGAAAGAAGTAAAACGCATTAGTGACAAATTGTGTACGGTTTCCTTCCACAAGAAATCAACATTGGTAGTGTTTAGACGGCTTATGCTCAGGTTTAGGGAAACGTTAAGGCTAAAACAAAAAATCTTCTGTTTACACTAACATTAACTTGATTTTAATGTTACCAGTTCATTGAATTTATTTGCACTAGGAAATTATATATATAAGAATTGCGAGTCGAGGTTGTTCTTGTTTGAGAAGTGGCGTTATGTTATGTCCGTACATATGGAATCGTCGCCTAATACTCTTGTTATTATTGTCCTGCATGTGTTATGTGCGGAAGGTGATGGAATGGTTTGCTTTATAATGAATATATTATATTCAGGTTTACGCAGTATTTTAGCTGATCTTTAGCAGCATCTCAACACGACGTTCTGTCGTAGACAAAGCGTTGAGCAGTGGCCTATGCTAATGTTTTTTGATATTGCACTGCAAAAACGGCGTCTTGCATTGTATTATTTTACGAGACACTGCCATTCTGTTTCACCGATTCATAGCTGACCATTTTCATTGTTGGAAGATATTCAGACGCCCCGATCTTTTGAAAGAAAGTGGTCAGTATTCTTGGACTAACTCATACTCATTATTGTTATTATTTATTTTACACGTGTTGTTGAATTGGGTTATAAATCGAGGTGCGTATGTTTGCATTTTGCGTATGTTATGGACTAGTCATGTTCCATTTACTCGTGGTTCAGCGTTGCATGTGAATAAACACGTAACAATCCTACGGTCTCGTTCTCGTCC
>JAODUO010001323.1:202500-207500 GCA_025642075.2 Ridgeia piscesae | reverse complement strand
TTATACGTTTACCACTAGTATAAAGTGAATGTTTCCTATTTAAACAGTTACCTCGTGTATAAATCCCTAGACGCCTGTGTATCGAACAACCTCCAGTTAAAACCTATCAGTATCAGAATGATTATAAGCCGAAACAGAAACACCGCAGTATTTATAATTACCCGACATGTTCGCGTGTCGGGTGTGACTTTACAGCGACGCACATTTGACGCGACCCCCATTTACAAAAGCGGAGCTCAATAAAGAAAGACCCAACGTATACTAGGTCACTCTAGTACGCAAAGGGTTAACCTTTTATATCACCATATCGCATAGGCACAAGCCGCGACGCAGGTCGTAGTTTCGTTTTCTCAGAAACCAGACTGTACTTTCTGGCAAGACATTGCATTACGCCTACTTGTTTTTTGTACTATTATCGTTTGTCAGGCCACTTGGGAATGTGTACAACGATTGTTATTTACACTTCCACATTAAACATTGATAAAATAATTGTCGACGTGAAAACGACGTTTTGAATTGTTTAGACAAACATAACCAGATGTTCCTTTTCTTATGTAAATCCAGGGATGATTAATTTTTGAAATTTTTGTGATTCAGCGTTTACGCTAGGTTGATGGTTGATAGGCGCGATGTGACAGCAGATGGGACGAATATATATATATATATATATATATATATATATATATATATATATATATATATATATATATATATATATATATATATATATATATATATATATATTTTGGGTGCATATAATAATTATATTCGCCTCAGAATATGGTGAATATTCGGGGCTATGTGTGAACTGAGATTCAACACACGCTCCGACGACATCCCTCCGGAAAGTCTCCTACGTCGATTTTTCTCTTGAGGCGCTCCACAAACCTCCAACAAAACCTCGAGCATCACCAAAACCCACATCGAGGCTCTCCTAAAACTTCCATTTGTACCTCTTCACGTCGGGCTCCCCAAACAGAAGCACATTTCATGTCTAGAGGGAATATGCCTTCGGGTCCGTTGATGATGGCGTCGGGTTATTCAGTTACCCGATCATTAAACGTGTAGATGAACTAATGCTTCATACGTCACACGTTCTATGAATCTTTACGTACGGCAGGTGAATCCAGACGGTGGGCCCCGCTGACTTGAACCGGGTTGAGGGGGTGTGTGAGGGGATAATGCCTTAATTCTCTATCGTTGAATCATCTGTACGGATTTAATTTCGTGAACGCCGACGACAGAATGTGTGTTAATGTGTGAGACATATTAACTAGCAGGCAGTGTATTTGTTAACGAATTCACCTGTCCATTATCATCCATCATCATCCGTCATCATCCGTCATCATCAGTAACCTAGCAATAACTCCGTCAAACGGTTAAACGCTACATTTCAAATACGTGACGTTTGCTTGCATGTCGTCATATATTGTTTTGCAATTCTGGTACCAGAATATTTGCTTCGTGACATAAGTGAAAGTTGTTTATGCTACAAATATACGCAGTCATGTTTGGCCGCACCGCTAAAGTACTGTCATTCGCGTGTAGAACGTTATCAACGTTGCTGGTAACGACAAAGTTTGACAAAGGTCACGCGCATAATAGTGTGTGACGTAAGCAAGCCGCAACGTACTGGATACATAAATTATATACTACGCCTCCAACTTAACTGTCGCTTAAAGTGGACAGTTGGATCCACGAAAAAAATTTCTGGTCGAAATTGGGGCGCGATATCTTAGTGAGTAAGGCACCCATATAACCATCGGGAGGGTCGGGGCTCGAATTAACCTTTAGCCGTTTCGAAATGTGGGCAGCTTCACGTACCTCACGTTTAGTTGTGTATTAAATTTTCATACGTGACCCAAAGCACCGCTGAGTAGCCCATTTATAGATACGGAAAACACGTCATGCATTATTAGATTTTTTCTTAAACACGACTACGGAAACAAGTTACCTAGCATGTGTACATACATATAACAGATGTCAGATTAATATTGGCTGGTGTTAAATTTTGCATTGGTATTTAGCATACATGCCTCCAGCTATTGTATTAAGCAAGATTCTGGGGTAAGCTTGTAAGGTAGTGCCATCTAGCGGGTTAACCAGAAAGAGTTATTTAGATTTATGTTTCAATTTACATCGATGCCTCATTGGTATGTAATGACGTTGTAAATGTAACACACTTGCATATATGGACACACGCATTCACGCGCGCACACATAAGCGCACGCACGCTCACACATACATACACGTATGCACACACTCACACGCACACGCACACGCACACGCACACGCACACGCACACGCACACGCACACGCACACGCACACGCACACGCACACGCACACGCACACGCACACGCACACGCACACGCACACGCACACCACCACACCACACCACACCACACCACACCACACCACACCACACCACACACACCACACACACACACACACACACACACACACACACACACACACACACACACACACACACACACACACACACACACACACACACACTCATTTTATTTTACTTACTAAAAAATCACAGAAAGTTCTTCCGCGCATAGACAGAAGACAGATGCGTGTACACCATGCGTACAGACAAAACGTATAAAGCCAGCGATTTTATAATAGTCAATCTCCTAAAATCCAACATGGTTGTCATACGTGTTTACACATGAATGTCACCTTCATTTTGAAATGCTAGACCCGTATTTGTAGATAGACAGCAACAGACACGCGTATTAGCTACCGAACAAACATACAACTGTGTATAGGGAGTGCGCTTGCTCCTCTGCTCAGAATTCCGTCTGGAAGGAGGTACCAGTGCATGAAATACAAAAACGATTCGTTACAGTAGGAGTGTTGTGCCTGCCGCAGTCACAATGTTGAACCAGTAATATTGACGTCAACGGGTTCGTTTTTTGTCGCATTTTGTATTTCATGTCTCGTCTTTGACAACCTTTCAAATTTTTTTTAAATGCACATCTAATATGGACTATATTTCATTTGTTGTACACCAGATCATGCGTTGTATGAGGAATATGATTCTTAGGATTATAACGTTAATTGAATTAAATTGAATTTGCAGAACAGTAATTTGTAACAGGAAGTCTGCTGTCTAGAACGTGGGAAAGTTTAACACCAAAGGGTATCACGGTTAACTTTGCTCGCCTCGGTATTCAATTCAATTCAATTCAATTTATTTCAAAACACACAACATTAAAAAGCAAGCAAAAAACAAATTTTTCCCCCAAAAAAAAAACTTTTAATAATTTTTAACACATGGTACGAAATTGAAAAAAAAACAATTTAAAGAAAATTTTTGTTTTGGGAAAAAGGAGTTTGGGGGGAAACATTAAAGAATTTTTTGAAACACTTTATGTTTTTGGGGGGGGGGGGGGGGGGGCTGACGCTTTCCCTTGTTTCAACATATGTGGTGGTTGGTTTCACCCACCTCTGCTGTTTAAGTTTTTTCTTTTGTATTATAATTATTTTGCATAATACATTTACATTGTATCAGGATTTATGTGGATTCTTTTTAAGGGGTGTTTTTTTAATACAAAGCTCTTTTACAAACGCATATATGCCTTGTCACTTACAGCAAACGAGTCACGATTCCTTATAAACAAGGAGCATGGTCCCGCATAAATGTTAATTTGTCGTTATAATCATATATATTTACATGGTATTATTGCCAATCAATTTCTTTTTGAAACGGGATGTTTTATATACCATTTGAATGTATTGCGGGTGGAATCTTTCAAATTGCGCGCATTGTTCCGAGCTTAATAAAATAACTCAACACTATTTGGCATGCCGTAAACCTTCAACAAGTATGTAGTATTCATAACAACGTAATATTAAATGCAAAAAATAAAACCTATTTGCAGACACCCTCGATTTAATAAAATATTTAGTATGGCACATTAAAATGGCCATGGTATATATATATTTAAAATATAGGGGGTCTAATAATTTCCGAAATAATACGGTTAACATAATCGGCGTTTAAAATATTACAAGTCTTAAAATAATTTATACTGATGTCTAGCATTTCCGATAAAACATTCATATTTGCCATAATTGAGTTTGCGAATGATATATGTGTAGGCTATCATTCGCAAACACATCACTCCTATATAAAAACACTTCACTCCTTTATATAAATATGACTGTTGTGCTTTATGAATTAATCAGATCGAGAGAGTTGGAAGCTACATTTACATGGGACAGAGAAACAGCACCAGAGACAAAAACCAAGACAAGGAGGTTCAAAGAAGAATCACGGCCGGATGGACAGCATTCGCCAAGCACCGCGACATCTTCAAGGGTAACATTGGAATATGCTCGAAGAGAAAAGCCTACAACTCATGCATATTTCCAGCAATGACATACGGCGCGGAAACAAGGACATTCACCACCCATGCAAAGAACAAGCTAGCAGCCGCACAAACAAAGACGGAAAGGAATATGTTAAACATCACATACCGGGACAGAAAAACAAACATCTGCGTAAGAGAAAAGAAAAAGGTCACAGACAAGATGGAACAAGTCAGAAGACGAAAGTGGACTTGGGCAGGGCACGTCAGTGGGACACGAGATAACTGGTCGACACTGGAAACCCTATGAAAGGAAAAGACCTAGAGGAAGACCGGCGAGACGGTGGAGACGACTACTGGAAGGGTACCATCCGGCAGAGGACAGCGCAACGCAGGCAGATGTGGAAGCAGCATGCCGAGGCCTTGACGATAATTAATTGTGCGACATAAATGTGGCTAATGATGTGGTATGTATGGTTTGCATGGCTCGTTAACGAAAGAACATTTTTGAGTGTATTCAACTACGATTGGCTTGCTAAGCAAGGTGGGTTGTAGGAATGTTTTTTGTTTGGATATACTTGTTATGAAAATGAAACTGTTGGAATGGGTTGTGCATGTTTTGGCTTGGTAAATGATAGGGACTGGTATACTATTGTTTTGGTTTGTTAAGATGAATA
>JAODUO010001323.1:0-195000 GCA_025642075.2 Ridgeia piscesae | reverse complement strand
TAGTTTGGTATGCCAAAATTAGATGTGTGTTGGGATCCATATTTTTTGCTGTTGAAAACAAACTTGAAAACCACAGTTACTTTAAGCTGTTGGCCGTCAAAGCGGCGGACGTAGAAGATGTAAAGCCGCTTTCACAATACCTTTCTCCTGTTGCAGAGCAATTTATTATACAGCTAGCTGCTACATATGAGTGATAAACAGATACCGGTTGGAATCAGATTACAATGACTAAGCGTCAGGCGGCGTTGCTCAGTTGGCTGTCAAAGAAGACAAGGTGGAAGACGTAAAGACGCTCTCACAATACCTTTATTCGGCTTGACAGCTATTTATTACTTACCTAATATATAACGTATATGCCATATTAAATAATACGCTGTATTATTGTGTAAAACATGCTCATTAATGAAGACATTTATCATGTTATTGCCAAAGAAAACTACTGTTTAATTCTAAAAAGGCCCAACATCATCACTGACATGTTTTTTTTCACGTTTGTATTTGAAGTGATATCATCACCGTGTTATGTTCCAATATGCCGCCAACAATACTATACACCTAAAAAATATAACATATTATAGAAAATACACATTCAGGAAAATAATAAGAAAATATGTCCTCCTGTTGAATTGTGTCGATGGAGTTGGGCCCTTTTTGAATTCATCAATTCAATTGATTGACTTTATTCATATCAGTAAACGTACACGCACCGACAACACTCAGTGTCATTTATAATAACTAAATCATGAATATAATACATAAAAGCTCACAAAAAGAAAACAAAAATCGAAGAGGTTGCCGGCCTTCTTAACGAAATTTTAATTGTAACCAATCATGCACTTCCGCTTTAGCAGTACTAGCTACAACAAGTTACACATCGACAGCAAAGCATATGGTTAACATGACTCATGCACCGCACTCGCACCAACACGGCCATTATCAGTTCGCAAGTCCGGATTGTACACAAGCTGTCACGTATAGGTACATACGACAGCTGATTGACAGATATTTACCTTCCACGCCCACTAGCAGTCAGCCAATCATAAAAGCGAGTGGGCGTGGCGATAAAATCACCTCCGCACTGAGGCGAATTCGATTGGTGTCTGCTACATGCCCCGCGCACACTGCCAACTGTGTCACGGGAACAAACCGGTGAAGCGTAACCGACATCAACGGTGAATCGTGAAAATGCTTATGAAGGCGAGTCATGAACCCGCCACATTATCCTATGTATTCATACAGTCACAACGTTCAATGGGTTTCAGGAAGCCTGTGTAAAATTGTCCTTCCCAGTCTTACCTTTCGCAAACAAAATCATTATTGAAATAGGATTAAGTTAGGAGTTCTCCACTTCTGTCGCTGGTTGCAACATAAGAGTTGACAGAGCAATGAAAATGTCACTATTCTCAGTTTACATGATGGCTAATGGCTATTAAGGATTCAAAATAATAATTGCCCGGTTAATAGATTACGGTCAAATTGCATTTTGTTGTTATTATTTTGTTAGCATCATTGTCGTCACGGATGAGCTGACCATGATTTAATTTTCCATTGTCTTTTTTCTTCCTGTCACTTTTCTTTTATTACGTTCTCTGTCAGGAGTCTCCAATTCCTTCTATCTATCATTTTCCCCCATTCTTCTCCCACTCTTTCTATGTACAAAGAGAGTTCGCTTGGAAGTCAGACGGTCCTCTCCAAAAGCAAAATATTGGCTACGCCGCCACTAGCAAAACTCGACATAGTCTGCGGTGACTACGCGTATCTCAGCGATTGCCGTAATATTGGTAATTTATCGCGGCGTCGCTACCTAGACGAACTTCCAAAAATTCCGGCTTTATCTTAACCCTAAGCTAACCCTAACTAATCCTGATCTAACTTTAACCAATACTGCACGGTGCCACATATCGATGTCTCGACAACTAATTACAACTATGTGAATCAAATCTGACGAACCAAGGTCTTCACCGACCGATCTAATTCATAATCGATCTAGACAATACTGTTGATATCAAGCCGGAGAATAGACTCAGGTACGCGCGGCACAAAACTTACATTGACGGTGGGACTTGAAAAGAAGGTATTTGTAGTCGAATAATAACAGCATGTCGGAATGTACACGGACGGATTACCGACTCACCGTTCACTTGAGCATTGACAGGAAGTCAACCGTGACTATCTATCGAAACAAGGGCACACTAGGCTTTCTGATAACTGTAGAATCGTTAAATATTATGTGTGCGAAGATTGCTAACCCTTAGGGGTAATCTCAAAAGTTGGCCAACACCAGAAAACCGTTGAATGTATCAAACTGTGTCAACCCACCAATTACCGCCATAGCTACACGTGATGACTACAAAATTAAAACTCAATGTAACAACACATTGTTACACCCACCTACTCACCACCTATATAAGGTTTTTGCTAAGAGCTGGGACCCGGGTAATTTACCCTCTCATGTACCCGGCTATAAAGTAGACGAATGCTGATTTGTTACTATCAACGGCGTCGGCCAATGATAGCCCACTTTTGTGTTAAAGACAGCGGTGTGGAAGTGTCTGACGGGCATGACATACAAGTCAGCGTTCTATGATGATCGTGACACGTGATCCTCCGGTCATCGTAGTTTGTAGCTATAGTTTGCCTATTTTTGATATAACATGTATTGTTTTAATTACATTGCTCTGTGAATAATCATACATCACGTCAACTTAGTTTATCATTATTTGGCTCTTGACGGACTAATTTGTTATGATTTTGGCTCGAGACTGGGCCAGGGATGTGGTCACGGCTATGGTGTGCATGGTGTCAGCTGGACACAGACTTAACAAACACCCTGGCTATACTACTAACGGCACACGTTACTACACTCATCATAAACGGTTAAATAAATGGTATCTATACATACATTATACTTAAACATGGTTCAATAACAAGGCATGATTAGAAACGTTACCTATATTTATATATATATATATATATATATATATATATATATATATATATATATATATATATATATATAGGATAGTTCTTAACAAATTAGCACAAACAAACTTCATTAAGACTACAACACGACAACCGATAAGACACATCACGTCGGCCTATATATATTATAGACTTCATGACGTCGTTCTGTGATTGCAGCGGTAAATAAAACAAATGTAACACAGTAGTATTTTTGATACACTGTATAAAATATGCTGTATTTATGTGTGTGCTTTTAAGTCCCATATACAATATTAGGAAGTGCATGCATACATAGCGCATTGATGCGATCTCCCCTTGCCGCTTGTGATTAGGCCTACTATACGTGACACACCGGTACGTCTTTACACCAATACTGGGCGATGTAATTATATAGAAGAGTTGGAGCGAGTGCGCGTGTATGTCGATTGCTTTATTTGTCACGGGGACTCGGATCAGCCGTCACAATAGGTCCGACCGCTGGTCGGTGTTGTACTCGCGACGTAGGTGTGGCGTATGTTGTGGACTTTTAACTGTTAATCGAGTCGATTCTGCCAAGGGACGAGGGAAACAGGTAGGGTGTTTCAGCAAACCACCATGTCCGTTTGTGTAGAACAACAACATTGAAGTATAATTAACGTGAATGGTGCATAAAATACAAAATTATAGACTCGCACAGAAATGAGGTTTTGCCCAGAGTAACGGTTTAAATGTAGCATAACCGAAGCATGTCCGAACACGCTGGCACGGTAACAAGTTCACGAAAATCACAATCGTGTGATAGAAGAACCTACTAGTCTGGCTGGACACGTGACTGAAGTATAATCCAGTACATCTGATGATTGATTTCGTACTTGACGACTTCCAAAGCGACAATGGATGATTAATAAATCACTCGTCCAGTTCACCTTTGTGGATTTGTGGACCCGTAAATAGCCAACAGAGCAGATGCTGGAATTTGGGGTGGGTTCACCTGTAATGTATGGGTCATTGTTTTTTTCATGCCAAAAGCATCATGTATCAACTTTCAACCACTATAGCTTTAAAGTAGTTGAAATACTGTTCATTGCCAAAGTTTGCGCTGAGTTCCTGATTTCAAAAACAACCATTATAAGTACAGCCCTATCCCAAAAGTTCTGCATGTTCGCAAAGTGCAACTGTGCAAAACATTTGATGTGGGGCATCTATAAAAATTGCTCTTATATAAAACGCCGATATGTTCGTATTTTATCATTTGGCAGCCATTTTGAATCTGTGCAAACTAGTACGACATTCTGTGCCAATAAGTGCGCGTTTACATTATTCCTGCCGCACTACTGTCCACGTAGTTGTGGTTTTATGTGCCTACCTTTCTTTTGTGTATTTGTCGTGTCAGCCTTGCCAGCGAGGGAGCATTATTGACGTCCTCTAAACAGTCTCTAGTTCAATCCTCTTAACAGAGGCGGCAGTCTCTAAAGCATCATGGGCTGTCGGTGTAATGGTGCCATTTTCGGTCTTAGTCGTGGGCTTTGTTTTGTCTACATTAATGCCCATACCGTCGCTGAAGACATTTTGACAGACGCGGTTTATGGTTCCAGTGGTAACGGGACGTGACAGCAAACACCGCCGACTTCAGTAAGATCCACCGGAGCATATCTACTAAATACGACACCCCGAATGTCCGTGTGATTGCTGCCAGTCGAACTGACCTTTACTTTACGTAAGGCGCCCGAAGTAATCTCTACAGGGGCCCTCGTGTTCAGTGGAGTAGCAAGAGCTAGGAGGGCCGGGAGGCATGCCCCACCAATCACAGAAAATTTGGAAGTTACGGAACAGAGGACCAATAACTGACTGCCTGGTGAATTGGCTGCCTGATGAATATATTGACAAATTAAAGAGGATATAGGGATGCCTGTCGAAACAGGCCCAACCTCAATGTTTCCGTTATACCTATATCTTTGCCAACATTTGATATTTCATTTCGTAAACTCAATCATTTAACCCTGTGCTATATATATATATATATATATATATATATATATATATATATATATATATATATATATATTCCTTTGCGCACTTTCGAGGCCGAAAAGGCTGTGCCCTGGCAAAAACAAACTGTGTGTTGCTCATTCTAAGTGTACATCGCAGTAACACGTGGCCGCTGTATTTGCAGCTGACACAAACCGGAGCACTATTTTGGTTCTCAAATTGTGTATAAAATGACATATTTGTAAAACATAAATATTCCTGAGAATTGTGAATTACTATTATCTGGGTTAGGGATAGTATGACCTATCAAGTGTAGGCAAATATACAATTATAGCGATAACACCGAGGTAGATACGAATTATACTCAAGTGCCGAAATATGTTATCATTCAAAGAGGATTCAGTTACCCAATGTGGAGTAATCCTCCACTTCTGTCGTAGGCGATAAGCACCAAGCTATCTGGAGTCTAGTAGGTGACAAGGCAGAAAGGCCAACGAAAATGGCATCATTCTCAATGCCAGTGATGGCAAAATAATAGTTAATTGTCTGACTAAGGTAAAATTACACGTTGTAACAAAACCAATTTATCTAGTTACTTCAAATTTATGGATGTTAATAAGCAGCAACAAGAATGTTATTACTGTTTCATCAGAGTAAATGAAGAAGTTCCTTGTCTGCAGGTTTGGGAGATGTAGCGTGAGGAATTTGGTGGCCAGCATTAGGAGGCTATGTGTGTGTGTGCGTGCGTATATAGTTTGCCTGGATGTCGGATGGCCCTCTCCAATGCAAAATCCTGGCTACGCCACTGCTCGTGTTCAATTTATTTCTTATATAATAATATAAAGCACAATTTAGAATAAATTGTAAAATCGCTGCACACAATCTAATTACATATAAAACATTAAATAATGGGATCAAGTATGGGCACAATGTTTTAACAGTATAACAATAATAATTTGTATGACTGTTATCGTGCCCTGCCTTACTGAATCGGGTAACTGGTCAGAGCCTGTGAAAAATCCAAAATCTTACCAATCTTAGATATACTTACGAAAACTTAGTAGATTGGGTTTCTGAACGACTTCTACAATTAGTCAGAACATGAAGTAGTTGCCCCAAGACCAGTAATCCGTTTCTGTCTTCCAGGTTGGACGTCGTCAACAAAATGACGTCAGCGGTGCGACTCGTCATTGCGCTGTGTGCTCTAAGCGGAAGTATACATTGTTTGCCCTGTGACGAATTACGTTCTTACGGTGATCGGGTCGTATTAGACTGTAGTTCAAGGAACATCAGTCGTCTTCCCGTCAACACCCCGAGTAGTACAACGGAGTTGTACTTGGAAAGGAATGTCATTGAAACTGTCCCACGAATGTCATTTCAACACATGTCAAATTTACGTTTGCTGGATCTGTCACATAACATAATCATGAACTTGGAGAAGGACTGTTTCTCTGGTCTTCGACGACTTCAGAAGTTGAACTTGCATGGCAATCGCCTGGATTTGGTGCGACTTCCGCGCGACACGTTTGCAGGAATGCCATCCTTGGTAGTGCTCGCCATTGCCGGGCAGGGTACGACAGGCAAATACCCGGTGGCGCTCCTAGACGGACTCAGACCACTACGGACATTGTCCGTGAGGGGTGAAGCCACGGGTTTGCCAGACGAATATGGAAGACTTCCGCTGCTGACTACGCTAGACATCAATGGTGGCGACCCCAGAAACGTGACACGCGATATGTTTGCTGCAATCCGGGAGTCGAACGTAACCGAATTAGTGATACGACATACAAGCATCACTCACATCGACGCAGGAGCCTTCAGTCACTTCGCGAACTTACGTCTTCTCAATATCAACTGTAATAACCTGGACGTGAGAACGACCATCACGTCGCTCGGAAAAACGCAGAACAGCAGCATCGATAGTGTCTTTATTGATTACATCAAATCAAGGCACATCAACGTCTTCGATATGAAAGACTTTTGCAGCGAAAGTTTCTTTTGGAATAATGTACGCCGCCTAAGTTTGCGACATGATGGTTATGAAATACCTTTGTTTCGCCATTTTCAATGTTTGTCACAGATAGAAGAACTATATATGTCACATAATCAGTTTAGACTCGGTCCGATGTCAATTGATGGGACTAAGTTGTTCACCGAAGATAAACTCGAGGAGTCATCATTATTTTGCAAACTTCGAATTTTTGACATTTCATACAATTTAAATGCAGACGAAAGAACTCGGTGCAACGATGGGTTTGACCTTTCTTCCAATATCAGCGACGTCTTGCCCCATTTCCCTGTATTGCAGCCGACGGCCAACGTTGTCAACCAGTCGGTGTCACCGTTGCCTGATCCTGACGACTTCAGCGAAGTGAGAATTTTCAAATTACTAGCGAATCTCCGCTACATCGACGTAAGCCACTTCCCATCCAGTGCCCGACACAAGTTTCAGAAACCCGCTTTCTTTGGTAGCAACAATGTCTTATATTTGAACTTATCCGGAACGAAGATAGTTCGACAGTTTGACTGGCTTGTAGTCGGTTTGTCGCAGCTACAGGTAGTTGACATAAGCCACGGAATACTAGAATACTTCGGCGACAATGTACTGCGTTATTTTGTGGGGCTGCGCTATTTAAATGTGTCGAATAACGTCCTTGGACACGGACACACTGATTTCCAGAAGGTATTTAGTTTAACATCGCGACTGGAAGACATTGACCTTTCAAACAACGGATTACGCCAAATTCATCCAATCTCGTTTGCTATGTGCACAAAAATACGAGAACTTAAACTGAACAACAACGAATTCAACGATATCCATCTGGAGTTATTCGCTCTGACACATCTGCGTTTGCTTGACCTCAGCGGAAACCGTCTACCTTACCTACGCAGTGGCTTTGTGGAGCAGCTCAACAACCTGTATGCAAATACGACATTTGAGTTGAATATAAGAAACAACGACTTCGTTTGTTCGTGCGGTTCGCTGCCGTTCTTACGCTGGCTGCAAACTACGCCAGTGTATGTGACTGGTAAAGCAGAGCTGAGTTGCTTGTACAATGGTTCCACCCAGTTCTTGATGAACGTATCTGTATCCGACGTAGCGAATACCTGCAATGCGCCGAATCACCAGATCCCACTAATCTTGGTCATTGTTGTAGTTTTTCTTCTCTGCTTAATCACATCAGTTCTTTTGTACATGTTTAAGGAGTATGCACAAGTTAAATACCTGCTGTTCAAGACTCGCCTAATGTTTACGTCGGCCAGCTACTCCTGGCGAGGAAACATACGTATCACGTGACAGTTATCTTTGACGTTGAGGACGACGATTGGAGAAACTGGGTTGGACAGAAATTGCTTCCTAAACTTGACAATTGGGACATCAAAGCGTACGTCCCTGGGAGGGACGACGTGGGAGACAATGGGTGGCCCCTGGAAAACACAGTTCGCGCGATTGATCAGAGTAAAAAATTGATATTATGTTTAACGGACAATCTGCTGGAAGATGGCGAATTCAAGCAGCATCTTCAGTATGCGAGGTATTGTGGCAAACGCAGTGACGACTACATCGTCATCAGCCGTGGAAACGTGTTGCTGCCGCTAACAAAAACGTCGTGCTGTTGTAATAAACTGATTCCCAGAGTAACAGAGACGTCTAGAGTGGACCGTGATATGTTGCAGGACAACGGTCCAGGGTGGCAGACGCTGCGCGCACTTCTGGCGGACGCCATCAACGATTCGTCAAACAATTGCTTACGTAACTGTTGCTTACGTAACTGTTGGGGACGAAGACATGGGGACCGGACGGAAGAGATCAGGCTGTATTAGTTGATTTAATTTACCTAATGTGGTTTTGTTAGTGTTCGATATTGCGATGTTTCTGTTTTGTATGAAATTAGTCGATATTTTTATTAATTTTATTTGTTTGTTTGTGAGTGTTGTTTCGATCAAAAGTATAGAAAGCGCCATTAACTGAAAATCACACGCGCGCGCACGCACTCACACACGCACGCACTCACGCATACGAAAATGAATAGGAAACTGGCATTCCGTTGCCTTATGGGATAGCATAACCGGATACGCGCGGTATTACGCGCGATACGATCACGGGTTATGCTTACGTCAACGTTCTTTATCGCCGCGTAAATGTGTTTTGTTCAATTACGCAACAGGTGGCGTTACCGAGAAACTCACGCTTATTTCCGTCACGATACCATACGCTACCTCGAACAACATGCGTCCTCAGCATTTGAGTGCTACATTAATCTGCTAGAAAGGTAAGATTTTATTATAATGGCCGCTCCGCTAGTCCTAATACTGCATTTTGGGTCAATCTACTAGATTCTATGGAAAAACATGGAGTTCTAGTTGTCTGAATGGAGGAACATGTATGTCGATGTGTCGGAGCCTGCGAAAAAACTACTTCACCGGATTGCAGCTATAACTCAATGACAAAAAACAGAAATTGTATGCATTGATTCTAAAGTATGTGTGTGTGCCCGCGAGGAACTGGTTGACCGCACTGTCACAACGGCACCAGGGGTGTAGCTAGGCATACATGCAAGTGGAAGCACTAATAATTATTAATGATATCAATCTAAATTCTGTCATCGGGGTCTGGTGCTCCAAAATGTTGTGTAGCATGTGTGACGATCCAATCAGTTGACATATAATGCATTTTAAGTCACAATATATCATAGGGAAATGGAACACGCCAAGGAGTTAATAGGAAAATACACAGTATTTTTACTGCGAGAAACATTCTGAAAAGGCGGATGACTTGAATGGTTAATATACCATATCATACATTTGATTGTGCAACACATTCATTGTATGCTTTAAAATAAACTATGTACTCATTATAGTAATTAAAGAAAGTTGCAGTAGTCACAGTCTTTTAATAATAAGCCAAGATAAATACTGTAAAGTGTACATGTGTTGTATCTAAGAGTTAAAACAAGTAAAAGCTGAAATTTGTTAAGCGTTCTGTATTGTCTTCAACATCGGTTCAGTTACTGTACCCGCCTTCATTGGGGGCTAAATAAGCTAAGGGGCTAAGCGCCTGGTCTTCTGACGACTGAACTGATGAATGATGCGTTCAGCATCCTACTCTGTGTCCTTGTGGACGTGCATCAAGGCCAGTCCCGACATGCGCTCAAGAATGATCTACAATTGTAGAGCGCAGATAATTCTTTAGATGCAGCATAGCGCTGTAAGGGCGATTTGCCGTGGCTGTCGATACAGACATCACCATCAATACTATGACAGCAGTGTACATGTTGGGGTATAGGTCGGGATTGATTTCTAGAATCGTCGAATGTGTCTGGTTTCTCTGCGACATTCACCATTTCCCATATTGCTTGCCAGTGATCCACTTCGTTTTGTAGTTCACGCAGATTTCCAGGCATGTCGTCTTTGAACACCTCGTACAGCTGTGCTATTCTTTCTGGTGTCATATGCACCACTCGTTTCGGTGTGATGTAGGCCTACTGAGCCACGTAGCAAACTTGAGCCATTCACGCATGAATGGTTGGTACATCGCCCTCTTCTTATACTGACAATGGGGTGTCAGCGGGAACTTTTTCGCGGCATCTTTGTTTTCCAGCCCGGCTTGCTCTGTTGAACTTCGAATTTCGCTGCCAGTTCCACAGCGCCTTCATATTATAAATATATGTTGTCAGAGGAAGTAGACTTTAGAGATGCACTCTAAAGTCTACTTCACAATTTATAATATGATCAATCGTTACCAATATGATGGTGAAGTCAAACCTTTGGATTGACAATATGTAGCTCCATGCTTTGTCATTCCCACCAGCCTCCAGATATTCTAGAGCAGACATTACAGCTGTAGTTTGGTTTTGTTGTTCAGGCCAGTTTTAGCTTCTAATCTTTTAATCTTAGCCCATGCACGTGAAAACATTGATAAATTGTTTCTATTGAATTCGTATTTACCTGGCTGCTGCATTGCCAAGATAGCCTCCAGGCGGAGGCATATATCTCTTCTGTGCACAGGGGTCTGGAAACTGAGTATAGCTGTACAATGTTGTCAAAATGTTGACAAATTGTGAATGATGACGTTTTCGTTGCCAAAGGCTATGAACATATCTGGGCATCCTCTGGCCACCGTTTGAAGTGGGCATTTTTGTGGTTGCCGTAGTGATGTGGAAGCACGTGCGTACGTGCGTACGGCTAGCTACGCCCCTGGGCACGGCAACCCAATCCACAACTTCAGGGCCTGCGTTGCTGTTGACGGATTTGGTACTGCTAAATAATACTTCGTGCTGTTGACGGATTTGGTACTGCTAATTAATACGTCATGCTGTTGACGGATTTGGTACTGCTAATTAATACTTCGTGTTGTTGACGGATTGGGTACTGCTAATTAATACTTCGTGTTGTTGACGGATTTGGTACTGCTAATTAATACGTTGACGGATTGGGTACTGCTAATTAATACTTCGTGTTGTTGACGGATTGGGTAGTGCTAATTAATACGTTGACGTATTTGGTACTACTAATTAATACTTCGTGTTGTTGACGGATTGGGTACTGCTAATTAATACTTCGTGTTGTTGACGGATTGGGTACTGCTAATTAATACTTCGTGCTGTTGACGGATTTGGTACTGCTAATTAATACGTTGACGGATTGGGTACTGCTAATTAATACTTCGTGCTGTTGACGGATTGGGTACTGCTAATTAATACTTCGTGCTGTTGACGGATTTGGTACTGCTAATTAATACTTCGTGCTGTTGACGGATTTGGTACTGCTAATTAATATTTCGTCCTGTTGACGGATTGGGTCCTCATAATCCTTCTTGATGTTGACGGATTGGGTACTCCGAATACTCCTTGCCGTTGACGGATTGGGTACTATTAAAATACTTATTGCTGTTGACGGATTGGGTACTCCTAATACTTGTTGCTGTTGACGGATTTGGTATTCCTAATAGGTCTTGCTCAAATTCGCCATCGTTGGTGGAGGGTACATCTGGAAGTAGTGTTGGCCGTCCGTTTCAGCTAGAAACGTAAGAAAGATTATTCGTCAGTGGATATTACAGTTGGCAACTACCGCGACGTATATACCATTTGTGAACATTCAAAACATGTTACTTCGTTAGAAGATAATACAATTGTCATGATTATTTGGGAGACATTGTGGCGTTCACAGTTGGAAGTGATAAAAACATGCATTTTTCATTGGGTGTCCGTAGACTTCCACTGTGTACAATGTGATAATCTGATGTGCGTAAAGCTTAATTTTCACAGTGCTTGACTAGGAACACATCAGACATAGTTCCATACACCATCTAACATATTATTTCGTTTGGAACCACGTCTTGTACGTGCATGGCACCGTTTGAGCCAACGATGTCGAAATTACCCAGACACGGTGAACAACAATCCCTAGCGTTTTACCATTAAAACCTGCTTAACTTCGATCACGGTACCAAGATCAACTTCCGACCACGGATTAGTAAGCATCTTAGGGTCTGGACATTCACCAATATTACCGTGCTTCATCATATATTTTTTGTTTTTTTTGTTTTATCTACAGTATTTGAAGCAGCATTCACCGTTCTGTTTAAGTCGACATTGTTGCAGTTTGCCTTTGTTCGCCGTAGGTCCACGCCAACTCGCTAGGGAAACATACATATAAAAAGTATTACTCGGCTCGCAACTTCCTCAATTGCCGCAGGGATTGCTCCAACACGGGAATCTAAATGAAGTTCCATATTCCTTGTGTCATACGGAATGGTGTACATTGTAAACAACACACAGAAATTACATATTCTGAAAAATATTTAAAAAGGTCTCCTCTTCAACATTGTCTCCGATGTAATTGGATTCCTTTGGAATTCACCGATTGAAACACACACAATATACATTTCACATAATATACAATAACATATCTGTATATATAATCATATGGTAAAGACAAGTGGTGAAAAGTTTGCAAAGTTGTAGCATGTTGAAGACGATGAATATATGACAAGCTAAAAGAATACATTAATAACAGCAGTAATACGGAATGGCCGTGTTGTCAATTTTTTTAGATAACTGGAAATAGTGACTTACACACACACACACACACACACACACACACACATATATATATATATATATATATGTGTGTGTGTGTGTGTGTGTGTGTGTGTGGTGTGTGTGTTGTGTGTGTGTGTGTGTGTGTGTGTGTGTGTGTGTGTGTGTGTGTGTGTGTGTGTGTGTAAGTCACTAGTTCCAGTATCTAAAAAAAAAAAAATATATATATACATAATAACGATAATAATAATAACATACATACATACAGACAACGGACAGACGAGACGGACGGACGGACGGACGGACGGACGGACGGACGGACGGACGGACGGACGGACGGACGGACGGACGGACGGACGGACGGACGGACGGACGGACGGACGGACGGACGGACGGACGGACGGACGGACGGACGGACGGACGGACGGACAGGACAGACAGATATTGCATACATATTTACATATCAATTTCACTATGCTCCAACGAGTTGCCCATCAGCAAACGATGGCCGACTTCCACATTCCAGGCTAATCTTAGCTGGGTAGCATAATGCGATTGATATCAGTGGACTGAAAGTTGAGTTAAAAAGAAACACCACCAAAATGCATCCTCGTCTCCCTGAACTGGCCCACACTCCCAATTAACAATGCCGTAAAAACCCGGCTGGAAATGCTTTACAGACTTCACCTTCGTCTCGTCGTCATAGATTCTGCCTATCTGCCAAAAGAAACAGGAAATATAACAACCCATAGAAAGAACAAAACATGAAGCTACGACATCGCCCCCTGGTGGTCCCTGTACATACATATGTCGTTATTTCGTCGCACCACATCTGAATGGAACAGCCTGCCCCAGGAGGTAGTGACGGCCAAGCCCCTGGACTGTTTCACGTCCAAGCTTGGCGGCTACCTAATAATCACCATACCTGCGCCTCCCTCCCCCTTCTTTGTCTATTACCTGTTCTATCCAACTTCCCTTTCTGCCTACTATCCTCTCAAGAGATCTTCAAACCACATAATTTTCATCGCAAACTCTATACGGTATAATCATCAATACACTGATGTTGGTTGAATGAAGAAGAAGATGAACAACAAAAAGAAAATATATAGAAGGATAGAACATATATGAAAAGATGATAGTTTGACTAAATAACACACATTCAAAATGATACAGGCTTAATGGTAGCTCAATAAGTTTGAAAAGGTGAGACATAAAATGTAGTAAGTTTTTAATTAGAACACCAGTATTGTTATCTATCCCACCACATTCATGATTTGTTTGTATTTATTTACTCATTTTATGTGTTGTTTATCATTTTAGAGGTCCACTGGGGAAATCAGATGATTCTACATGTGCAATGTTTTCATGCGCTCCTGTTTGATAACATATTATTGTGAATAAAATAGCACTAAGTACTATTAATATTACCATAGGCCCTATTCAGCTAATCCTAAAGTGACATCACCTACAGTATAGTATAGTATTACTATACTATACTATACTATACTATACTATACTATACTATACTATACTATATTATACTATACTATACTATACTATACTGTAGGTAATGTCACTTTAGGATTAGCTGAATAGTTAGTATAGTATAGTATAGTATAGTATAGTAGTGTAGTGTAGTGTAGTGTAGTGTAGTGTAGTGTAGTGTAGTGTAGTGTAGTGTAGTGTAGTGTAGTGTAGTGTAGTGTAGTGTAGTGTAGTGTAGATAGTATATTATAGTATATTGTAGTGTAGTGTAGTGTAGTGTAGTGTAGTGTAGTGTAGTGTAGTGTAGTGTAGTGTAGTATAGTATAGTATAGTATAGTATAGTATAGTATAGTATAGTATAGTATAGTATAGTAGGGTACAGGTGTGTTATGTGAAACTGGTCTAATGCATGTGCGCAAAATGTATACGCGGCCTACACTGCAAAGGAATGCGTAGTTTATTAGTTAAGAAAAGTTGTTTGGAACACTCAGCAACCATAGTTTTTTGACACTGATTAAACGTATGCGGAAAACTACATCAGATAAACCCAGGGGTATCCAGTGGACTCTCTTTTCCCAGTTAGAAGACCTCGACTTTGCTGATGACCTTGCATTTCTATCAGTAAAACTTGACCATCTGCAGGAAAACACTGATCGATTAGAGAGATATGCAAAGCAAACTGGGCTTACCATCAATACATCCAAGACACAAGTGATGAGCATCAACACCACACCAACCGCACCTGTTACCGTAAATGGTGAACCACTTGAGTTTGTACAGGACTTTACTTACCTGGGTAGTCTCATCAGCAAAGACAATGGATGCCAAAAATACATCAAGGCAAGACTCGGTAAAACCCGCTGTGCATTCGCCAAACTGCAGAACATTTGGAAGTCTAACCAATACACCACCAAAACAAAGATAAGACTTTACAACAGTAATGTGAAGTCCATCCTACTGTATGGCTCAGAGTGCTGGCGAGTGGTAAAATGGGACATGGCCAAGATCGATGCGTTCCATAATAGATGCCTAAGAAAGATCTGCCGAATATTCTGGCCAAATAAAATTTCTAACGTGGACCTCTATAAGAAGACGGGTTGCAACAGTGCTGTCCTCGAAATCAAACGCAGACGACTAAGATGGCTAGGGCATGTTCTGCGAATGCCCCAAGACAGCATCTCCAAAGTGGCACTGAGATGGACACCACCTGGAAAAAGGAAACGAGGACGGCCAAAGATGACATGGCGACAATCAGTAATGGCGGAGCTGAAAGAGATGGGGCTGTCCTGGGGTGAGGCCCAGGCCTCAGCAAAAGACAGAACCTTGTGGCGAAGCATTGTTGTGGCCTTGTGTCCCACTGGGGACGAAGAGAATAAGTAAGTAAGTATACGTATGCAATGAGTTCCCAATTATCCGCGCATAGCAACAAATAAACACTCTTTGCTACCTGATTGTTAGTTGCAGAGCAGTGACGTCACTGCAAGTGGGACGCGATTATGTCTACAGTGGCGCCTCTGCTGGGGAATTTAGCCATACTGTGAGTGGCGCCTCTGTTGGCGAGTTTAGGTGTAACTGTAGTTGATAAGCACTACAAATGTCTTAATATTGCCTTTGAGCTTGATTATTTAAATTATTATAGTAAGTGCAGAAAACGGGCTAATGAACATCTCAAATTTTCTGTATGATAATCACATACATTATTTTCATTTTTCTTCACGTAAATTATCTTAGCGAGAGCCCTTTTGATCAGACTAGATTCAAAGTTGTAATTGTTTGGGAAAACTATTTGAGGGTGACACCATCTGACCTCGATTGCTTCTTGGGTTGTGGGGATTTACGATAAACTTGTTTTCAGCTCGACAGGTACGTTCCATTAAGAGACACTTAAATATCATTAAGGCTACACATACGGGTTGTAAAGACAGCGTGACAGGGAATACATTAAAAAAAATCAAAAACCGTCATCGTCATGCGGCGAGGGATTGCCCCCGTCCGTTCAGCCTTCGTCGCTTGCTTGAATGATTCCTTGAGTTGACGCTTGATTTCTGAATTTGAACCCTTTGCTGGTACATCGAGTTCGTCTTTACGTTTCGCCATTGTCCATTGGAGACTTCATGCCATGCCCACTGTTGAATTGGATTTGGTTTGCATTCATTTAAGTCTAATGGATAACATTGCACTTGTTTACAACACGGGCGTATGTCATGTTTACAGTTACACACATGACATGATACAGTGTGAGTGTCAGTGATATGCGATTCCGATGCTGACGTCTAGACTAGTAATGAGCATTCCCAAAAACACACCTGGCATGGCCTATCATTCCACGTCTGAACATTTGGTGCTTGGCATTGGAGTTGAAATCTGCCAATTGTGCTTGTTCTCTGAGACACGTGTTGGCTCTGTTGCAAAAGATAATCTGTTTTAAAATAATAATTTGTTTAAAATTATTGGCACTTTTCTGGTATATGGGGATGCCTCGATTGTGTCGTTATTTCTGCTTTTGCTTAGTATATATATGTATGTATGTATATATATGTATGACACTTTGCAATGTTAGTTACATCCTTCAACATAATACCAGGCATATTTATGGGTATTATTATGTTATGAATCTGTGGCTGTGCACTTTTTAGACTGAAACAGTGACCTGTTTGGTGCCAGTTGCACTGCTGTGGCCGTGAGTTACTGCAGTGAGAGATAGCAGCATAGGTTGATGCAAACTGGGTCACTCTTGACATTGCGCATTCAATATAAAAAATTCTGTCCATTCTGACAGTCAATCCTGTATATGTTACCCAAGTTACCTTTTAGTTTTAAAATTTAATTTCATGTATAAAAACAGCTTAACCTATTTTGTGTAAAACAAAGCACAAAGATAACCTACTGCTTAACCCATAAAAATACAGGAATTTAATTTTCTTATTGAAAGTAAATTATAGGTGCTGTTTCTGCAGTAAGACAAATTTCTCAAAATAAACTGCCTGCAAAAATGTCCACCAGTTTGTTTTTTGTAATGTAAAAGTGACGACTAGGTCAGTCTTGGTTTCTGATATAATTGTGAAGATTATAATGTACAGTCAGTAAGTCATTTACAAACTAATCACATACCCCTTACAGAGGATGACTCTAAATCACAGTTGTGTTTTCTGAAATGCCTCACCAGTTTGGTCAATCAAAGGCTAACAGTGCAAGGGACTGAATGAACACAGATAGCTTAACCAAGTTGACCTCAGTATCTCCGAGGAGGAGATGCATACAGTGCCCAAAAGCCAGCATATTAGTATCAATAGCAGGACAGCATTTTACAGTGTCGCCATAACTTACACAAAATCACAAATGCACACATAGCATGGTATATTTCTAGGGCCAGTGGCCATCTTAACGAGGAAGACTTGTTTGAATTCTAGTACTGCTACTAAGTAAGTGATGCCATTTTTTAAGACCTGCACTTGTACAGAGATGGAGTGAGTACAATACAAATGTACTCGAGTACGAGTACGATTACTTTGAACATGCATGAGTACGAGTACTCAGAAAACAAATGTACTCGTCGAGTACGAGTACGATTACTTTACAATATACTCGAGTACGAGTACGATTACTTTACAATATAAGCATGATTACTTTCATGATTACTTTAATGAATATCCTGTTTCTAACATAAAGGCGACTTTCATGGAATCCCTAGGTGTCATTCTTGTTCTGTTGTTGTGTCACTAATTTTCTAACTGATTACTGCTATCCACTATCCAGGTGTTATTGTTATTAATAATTAGACGACTTTCTCAGGTATTGGATGAATCATTTAATGCTGGATAAATAATTTAATTTATGGTTTCTGAATCAAATACAAATAGGAGGCATTTAAAAATTTCAAATACACATGATCAAATACATTACAATAACAACACTTCAAAACCAGGGGGGCATATTCAAAAGAGTAGTATATCAGATGGGTCCAGACATGGGGTCAAATACATTTGTATATGAAAGTATATAAAATATGTGTATTTGATGTTTAGGAATTAAAAGTATTTGTATTTAAATACTTTCCTAAAGTATTTGACTTGTTCAAATATTTTTTGGAAATACATTGTCAGTATCAACATTTCTTTTTCACTGTCACATGTAATGCCTGCCAAACTGATTACCTTAACTGCAACTTCACCCAACAGTGCTAATTACTGATGAAGACACTTAACAGCAGGCTTCCCCCTGGCCCTGCAGTGACCACAACTTGTGTTTGCTCAGAGCCAGAGGATGGACCTAACAGTGACCATAGGTCAATATCCCCTTTTGTTGTTCTTTAGTCAGGGTTCAATTTGGCACCAGGTTATTCTGGTTTCCTGGCTGACTTTGAAGTTCCTCACAACATCCTAGCAATGATTAGCAGTGTCTCTTCTGAGGGCAACATAGGCGTTATATTATTATGGACCTTCAAACAATATATTTTGGCCTTTACCTCTCTCAGTCAGTTGTCACTGTGATGCAGTTAGCAATAACAATACTCCCTAGCACTGGTCTGCCTGTCATCATATGAGCAAAACACTAATTATGCCTATAAACTAGATATCTCAATATATGTGTTGCTTTTCTTTTACCTACATAGTAATACAAAATGAAAAGTATTTGAAAAATATATGAACAAGTATTTGAAATACTTTTCAATGTATTCATATTTAACTACATTTATATTTAAAAAGTATTTGTAATCCCTCAAGAATTTTTGTATTTAAATACATTTCAATGTATTTGACCTCATGTCTGGATGGGACAAGCACAGAATGGTTGTGGATTTAGACAGGTTTACAGTTTGCACTTAATTAAACATAATAGACAGGGATTTTGGCAGCTAACCGCCCAGACCCAGTCAGGATTCTGGAAGTTGGAAATATGACCAGTCATTCACACCATACTGACAGAGCAAACAGTACAGGTGGGGCTGAGGCCTGGCTTCTAAAATTACAAAGCAAGATGTTAGGGGATGCTTATCTCCTGCAGTGCTTCACAGGATCTGTCACAATATAACTTGCACTTTGTACTAAGCAGGAGGGTGAGGAGATGTTGCTTCTCTGGGAAGAGAAGGTATTAATTAGAGAAATCTGACTGAATATTTATTTAACTGAAATGCTCAACAGTAATAAAAAATGAATACCTTGATTATTATTACATTTATTAGATTACTTCTAATATTGTCATTTTATCTGTCTAATATATTTGCTTGCAACTGTTCATATGAAAAAAATGTAATCGTGAAAAGTAATCGTGAGTACGATTACTTTGGTAATGTACTCGAGTACGAGTACGATTACTTTCCTTTGTACTCGAGTACGAGTACTTAAAAAAGTACTCGTACTCGAGTACGAGTACGATTACTCCATCTCTGCACTTGTATAAAGCTTGCCTACGTACCAATATCGATTATGTTTGCAGGTTCGCTGCAGTATGACAGAAACGTCTGATCCTGGTAATTCTTCCCCTGTTGGTTCACCACATAGAGAGTTCCTAATTCCTAGTCCGCTGCCAACGAAGCGCACCAGGACATATTCACAGTAGGTATTCAGCTTTCGAGGATGTCCATTGTAAATTTTGTGTTTTCCTTCTTGAGTTTATACCATTTGAAAACAGTTTGCAGAATGTTTACGAGGGAAGGAAATTGAGGCGCATTTCACTGGGAAAAAAACTGACGTGTGATTATGGCATAAGAATGATAAGATACAAACACACGCATGACACCCATTTTCAAAACATAACTGATAATATCTATGAATTTGGGAGACCCTTTTTGCACATGCAGGTATTTATTTATTTATTTATTTTACAAAAAACGCATGCTCCACATCATCAACAGGTCTGCTTGCCCGGTAGTTCACTGCGTATGCATGAATATTCCTTATGACTGGTCTGCATAATTAATCATTCATGTGGCGTCAAGCTGAAAATGTTTTGTTCAAGATATTGTTGAGAACAAAATTACTAATCCTGTTTATCACATTTTTAATTGGCTGAACCAAAATTGCTTTACTAGTTTTTCAAAATAAAATAATTATATAAATAAACTAACTGCTTAATGCTCATATCATAGTCGATCGTAGATGCGCTTTTTTGCCAAATAGATTTGAAATTAGACCAATATTATGGTATTAATGTGGAATTAATATGACTATGGAAACTGTTGACACACACAACTGTCATCCTGTAAATATATATTATATTGTATGTTTGATGATACGCAACTTTATATGAAAATGAGACTGACATGTATTTTAAAAAGCTGTATTTAACATTTGTTTGGATTTAATGTTGAAACATAATTTAATTCCTAGTGCAGGGCACTCAGGTCAGTGTATCAGTGAAACTAATGTAGGTTTTGCATTTGACAGGTCTGAAGTAGCGGCTGCTGGTCCAAGCTTCTTTGGCAAAGTCAAGACATTTTGCCGGGAAAAGGGTCATGGATTTATTATACCGAAAGAAGAAGGCGACCTAATATTTGTACACATTTCTGAGTAAGTGGACAATGAAACGGCAGTTTACATCTGGTAACCTTTTACTTAAAACTGGTCTAAGCGATTAACCGCCTTCCCTTGGGGTTAATCATTCTTTTTCATTCAAGTACTGGCTCCTTCGTAGTTTTAGAGTGAGACCACACTGTCAGTGAGTCCACACTGTCAGTTAGACCACACTGTCAGACCACACTGTCAGTGAGTCCACACGGTCGGTGCGACTACACTGTCAGTTAGACCACACTGTCGGTGAGACCACACTGTTGGTTAGACCACACTGTCGGTGAGTCCACACTGTCGGTGAGATCACACTGTCGGTGAGACCATACTGTCAGTTAGATCACACTGTCAGTGAGACCACACTGTCAGTTAGATCACACTGTCGGTGAGACCACACTGTCAGTTAGACCACACTGTCGGTGAGTCCACACTGTCGGTGAGATCACACTGTCGGTGAGTCCACACTGTCGGTGAGATCACACTGTCGGTGAGATCACACTGTCGGTGAGATCACACTGTCAGTGAGACCACACTGTCAGTGAGACCACACTGTCAGGGCTGAGGTCAATTCCATTCTTTCAATCCCAATTCATTACAATTTCTTTTATTCAATTACAATTCAATTTATTTCAATTCCAGTTCAATTTTTTCTAGCTCCATCTATAATCATTCAATTCCAATTCCCACTCCAATTCACATAACAAAAGTTAACCATACAATTATATGATTCATGTGCATACAAGGGGGTGATACAGTGTGTTATGTATTGATGTATTTATATCTGAATAGGGTACGTCTTAAGGAGCCAATATTGGCTATTTTATATACGACGGGGTATGTGCGCATGTTATTGAATGTTTGAGCTGCAGATCAGCCGACTACAATGAGTTATGGTTTGAGCCTGGACCTGCGATTCGTTAAGTTGGTGCCAGTCAACTATTATTTTTACAAAAAATTAATTCTTAAATTGTTCAGTGTTGGCTGTAGGTACTATCTTATATATTTATATAATCATTATATAATACACACACATACACACACATACACACACAGTCTCACACACGCACATACATGCATAATCACCAAAACCAAAATTATTCATTCAGTGACATTTTATTGCACTGCATTATAATCCAGGCATTAATGGATATCTGAGTTCTACTGAGTTTGCTCTCGTTGAGGCATCATCTACTATAATTTTTTTGAAACACTAGATGAGCATATTAAGATGGTTCTGACACTTGACTCACTGACACGTAGCACAATGAAACATGCAGAAACAAGATAAACAGTTAACTCAAAATATTTCAATGCATCAACCAGTGTTTAAACATCAATACAGGCAAGGTGTTACAAACTGATTGAGTAGCTAGGAAGAACATAAAAAACCACTGAGTGGCTACTGAGTAGTATTGCATGGGTAAAATATAATTATATATTTTTATAGCATTTATATATAATGGTTGTCACATTCTGGTTATAATCTACAAGTTTTGTCAGTCTTCACTGGGTTTATGTTTGCACTGGTAATCTTTGAACTTTAACTGGTTACCCCTTCGACTGTTTGGAAATATCCTGGCTTCACTCCTGGGACCTGGGTAGTCCTAATAATTATTTGCTTAGCATGTGACACTGGAAAAGTGTGATTGTTATTTGGGCAATTTCAGTAATTCTTTGAAGCAGTCCCCAGCCAGCACTCATTCACACAAGGCAGTAGGACATGCCTAATTGACTTCCCATTCATCAGTTTCACCCACTGATTAAATGCAATACTCCCAACTGTCTGTAAAATATCCTTCGCAGCATCACACAAATATCAGATGCTCAATTCCTGTCAATGAGACCACAGTGTATGTGAGTCCACACTCTCAGTGAGACGACACTGTCAATGAGTCCACACTCTCAGTGAGACGACACTGTCAATGAGTCCACACTCTCAGTGAGACCACACCATCTTGTTTCCATTTCCCTGTGTCGAAATTTTTCACTTCCCCTTGCATAAACACTAGATTATTTAAATAGGTTTATGAGCACATGAAATCCAGTCAACTTCTTCATTATCACAATGTATGTAGAGCCTCATGTTTGTTTTTGTTGAATCCACGTTCAAATTGTTAACAAAACATCCAGTTTCAAAGCAAGCTTTATTGGCAATTCTATTGAAACAGGCTCAAATAACTGCAATTCTGGAATATTCAGTGATTTTCCCATGTTCAACATAGTGGACTTCCAGGTACAAATCTCTATGCCCAATACGCTGGCTAATTTCGGGTAGTGGGATAAACGCTTTTTCCTGAATCTCCGTCGTCGGGGATGAAGTTGGCCATGATTCTGTTGGTGTTCTTTATCTTCCTCATCTTTTGCCCACTTTTCTTGCACTACTTTCTCTATCAAGTCTCCAGTTCCCATTCCTCTGTTCAGGTCTTTGTGGACTGTTGCCATTTTATGCAAACAATATACAGGTGTACTGTTATCTGTATTTTTATTGCAGCATTGATGGCGATTACATCCCAAAGGCGGGAGATGATGTGACCTTCAAGAAATGTCTCATCCCGCCGAAGAACGAGAAGTATTCAGCCATTCACGTGAAAATTGTACATGCAGCAGAGGGCGTGATGCATGAGACGTGGGACGCACCGATTCACCATGACCACTGAAGCCGCTAGAAGCATGTCACCCCACCCTTCTGTTGGTCATCTTGTGAGAAAAAATTGATGTCTACTTAGTGAATCTGTCATATTACCAGTGGTGTTTATTTGGTCGCATGCTAAGTGTTAAATTTGTCATATGTTCTGGTGCAGGTGATGTTTTCGCTGTGCCATAGTAACGCTCGCATTTATCTATTTTTTAGTTGGTTATCTTACAATGAAATTGTATCTTTTAGACCACAGAAGATTCTCACGGTACTTAGTTTAGTTACCACCACATCTCGACCTCATGTAGAATTATTTTATTATAGATTATCGTAATTTTATGAATAAAATCATGTTGCTACTAACTGGTTACACGTATGGTTATTAATGTGGGGGAATATTGGTGTCCTTGCTATCCTTTAAACCAAATTTGGTAAAAACCACTGCATGGTAAAGATGTTTAATTGCTATTTTTTATTTTGATCTGGACCTTGCTATATATTGTGGCCCTCTTGTAGGAACTATATTCTCAAAAATAAGTTGCTTCAGCTAAACATATTTTGTAATTGGCATGTGTATTTAGAAAGCTTCTTTAGACAATCCTAATTCCTTGGACATGTAATGATGTTCAGTCCAGTAGTTGAATACAGCAGTCTACGATACCATCTCTATCTTTCTTTTCTGATTGTATTTTTCCATATAATTTGGATTGTAAATCTCAAGTGATGGCAAATTGTATTGGCAAGCACAGTTCAGTTCATCCTTTGTCACAAGCTGTGATGAGGCTAGGGCTGCCCAACACTCGATAGCTACTTCATCAAGTGTTGTGGTTTTGACATAGCTACTGTGTCAAGTGGTGTGGCTTTGGTTGCCAGAGACAACAGCAGCAACATAAAGTAGTATGGCTTGGGCATCCCAAGGCAATAGCTACGTCATCAAGTAATGTGGCTTGGGTGCCCGAGACAACATCTACATCATCAAGCAAGGTGGCTGGGACTGCCTTGTGTTTGTACCATCCTGATAAACCTGAGTTAAGCACTGTATGATAGCAACTGGAAACTTTAATCCAGAAGCAGTATTGCATTCGTAAGTTAGAAACATGTGACACCCATGGGTACATACAACAGTGCTGAGGAGAAGAGAGATATGTAGATTGTTTCCACTGATATAAGGATGTGCCTTGTGTGTCACCTGCCACTGTGATGTGGGTATTTAGTCACGTAATTGTTAAGTAGAGTCCAGCATCTTTTTTGATAACACAAGTTTTAAAATCTTGTCTGATTGTTTAAAATGTCTTGTTTTGGTTGTTTTAAGGAATTGTTACAATTGGAGCAAACTTTAAAAGCACCTTATTTGAGAAACAAAAGACTCGCATTTGTGGTTTTTAATGTATGTATTAAATTTTGGTTGTTTGTCACAGAATGTTAGCGGGACATTGAAAGATGAAATTATAGGTTATGTTTACATGCCATAATCATAAAGTCGACGAAACATGGCATATACAGACATATTTAGCTTGTGCAGAAAAGGCTTATGAGACTTGGTGCTCAGTTTTCTGTGGCAGATTACATAATAAGAGGGGTGCTCACATTTGACTGTATGTATTGAAAGCAATGCTGTATGTTTGTGATTAGTTGATGATTGTTGCAACAGCCTAAACAGCACAGAGTTGTTATATATTTAGCGTACGTATGTAAAGGTTGATGTGGTTCAAATCAAATGTTAACTAACTTTGTTGTTAACACTATGTTGACATTTTCAGTCTCTGGGAAATTGTGCTCTGTAAGTTTTCTCAATGAATTAAGTTCGTTTCTGTCCGCTGATGTTATGTGTATACTTGACACGTTTCTGTTAGCATCATTCTTGCACATTCTCAGACCTCGACTTAGTGTGAATCTATGTTCGACCAGTGACTAATGTTGTTTAGAAAGTTGGTGTGCTTGTTATGGAAAGCACCACTATGTAATCTAGCTGTGATGACATTTAAGTGCTGTGCAGAAGGACAAAAACATGACGATTTATCCATGATTTTTGTGGTGTTGCAAAGAAGTTGACTCCAAATTTGTTATGAAGAAAATTATACACACTGTTGTAGAAAGTTATCAGATTATTCGTTCCGATTAAAATATACTTTTGAAAATACACTGGTGAATTGTGCTTACACAATAGTTCCTCCTGCTGTCATTGTCATTGATCGAGTTGTATGAATTACATTTCAAATGTTTTGATATCAGGTATGTGGCAATTTTTTTGTAAAGCCAGTTCATCACCTCCCATTTCTACTAGAAAGACCAGCAGTCAGATAACTGATCAACACTTTCAATACATCCAAGTCAGATGACTGACCAACAGTTTCAATGCATCCAAGTCAGTTGACTGATCAACAGTTTAAATACATCCAAGTCGGATGACTGATCAACAGTTTAAATACATCCAAGTCAGATAACTGATCAACAGTTTAAATACATCCAAAACAGTTGACTGACCAACAGTTTCAATGCATCCAAGTCGGATGACTGATCAACACTTTCAATACATCCAAGTCAGATGACTGACCAACAGTTTCAATACATCCAAGTCGGTTGACTGAAGCTAGTAAATAATACTAAATAGGAATACAGATTCGTTTGTGAATTCTGGGACTTGCAGTTACCTACATCTTGCAGATATCGTATTGAAAAAAATTACATGAATTCATGATTGAAAATCAACAAATACTGTACGGACGGGCGCGTTATTAATTATGTATAGAAGAGATCTCAGTACCCACGTACCCTAGCTTAGTGAATTCAAAGAACGAATGAATCAACATTCATTCGCTAGGTGACACCACTGTAATACAAAGGCGGTGTGGTGGTCCCAGATTCGACCAGTCCAGAATTCGACCGAATCTGGGACCGCGACGGTAGCGGTCCCAGATTCGTACCGAGTCAGGATCGCCTTTGTTACTAACGTAGTTTCCGTTAGTAATACATCAAGTATTGAAATAATGTTGTTATCACGCACATCTTAAATAAAAATGGATTAACTTATGTGATCATTTTCACTCATTTGAACGTGTTGTGTTATTTAGTCGAATCTCGGTCCGGGCATGACGTATGCCATTGCCACTACGTCAGAGCGCGTCAGAACAGATAAAAGCGATCATTGCGCATGCTCGATATGCGTTTAGACGAATCCTGGACTGGTCGAATCTGAGACCACCACAGCGGCGTAGGTGGAGATAAACCCGTAGGTGGTTATTGTGAGGAACGTGACGTGAATTACATGAGTGGTAGGGTGCATAATTGTGGATTTAGTCAGACAGTTGTTTTACATGATTTTTGTGTCCATTGGAGTGTTGCGTAGCGCTAGCCTTATTATTGAGGTTCGAGTCAGTTATGCGAGTTGTGTTTTCTTTGGAGGAGTTAAGCGGTCAGACATACCCGATTTCTCAGTGTATGCATTAGCCTTAGGGTAAAGTTGTGTATACTGGGCACGAGTACTACTGTGAGCATCCATCCTGTGCATCGTTGCAAGCCAGGGATGTTTGCATGCAAACTAGCCCTGGCGAATCCTCCTCGGCGAAATACGGAAGTTACTAGCCGAGTCGAACTAGTTTATTGACTTATTCAGTCGCGACTGCCTCACACGTAAGAACAGCGCAAATACCCGCCATAATGTGACGACGGGTAAACAGTTTCTGGGAATTCCAGAATAACGACCCGTCCGACCAATCGCATGAATAGCTGAACAGTTTTTTATTCGATTATTTGCTCCTATATTCCAACCATTGCATTACAAACGACCAGCAAATAACCGAACAACATATCACATGACCGCAGGCCGACTGCACTGCTCATGAGCAATTTCATTGGCTGAACTTAAAACAGGAGTTTTGCAAAGGTCTCTGCCAGGGATACGGCCGCCTGACACAGACGCAATGAGTAGCAGCGACCCCTGGCGCGTGAGGGTGACCCTATGACCTAATCCAACATTGTAAGATGGTGTTATCTGTTTTTCTTGGGTGACATCATCTGCAACTCGTAAATGCCACCGAAGTATCAATTCGATGTAGAGAATATTTGATGAATTCTTTTTCATTACTGACTGGTGATAAAACCCAATTTGCCTAAGATGTTTGTATTAAATCATCGTATTACATATAGCAAACGGTTTAGTCTAATGCGAGCATATACACTGTATATCGGCTAATTCGGAAGGGTAATATGAACAACCGTTTGTTTTGTTTTACGAGATGAATTCGTTTGCCTTAAATGCTCAACCCCGAAACTGGAGGTCTGTGAAACTTACTTTTGTCTGGACTGAGACCTCTCAGGAGCCAAGGTTCCTGTCGGTATAGCTGCCGGGTCCTTGAGACACTCGCCACCCAACCGCGACAAGGCACCAGTCTCAATGGGGTGGACGCTACTTCAGGAGGGAGCATATTCCAACTCACAAGACTGCCTGGCACATAAATCAAAGAACATCTACCTTGTCGACAACCACTATCGACTATAAACACACTATGAACACAAATTAAACACAAGCTATCGGTGTTCAATGAAGGAAGTAAAATTGTTGACCAGAATGAGAACTGGCCCAGGAAGAAGATAAAGGAGGCAATCAACTGCCATAGAGAGAAGTCCTCACTGAAAACAGATATCGGTCAGGAGCTCCCATTTGTCTGACTCCAGCTCGTGATGACTGTCACATGACTTAGGTCACGTGATACAACAGCAACGTCAGTCCGCTGATGAAAGCGGCGGGAAGCGCCCGAAATATGAGGAGCACTCGATCACTACTCACCAGCAACAGTTTCACGAGAGGCAAGCATGCGGGCGTGACGTATGTCACTAACGCTACGTCAGAGCAGATAAACCAGGCACTGTGCTAGCTGGGTCCAACCGAATTTGTACCCACATGTCACCGGAACCGGGGTGGGGGCCCCGGGTGGACCCACACAATTTGGAGAGGAGGTTGAACGAAGTATTAGCCCCCAATATGGTGGTGTACATGCTGTAGTCTAATGTTTTGTCGGCTATAGCTGCATATAGGAACTTGCCATAAATGTATGTATGTGTGCAATATGAGGTTGCCTGGAGCTAAACAAATATATGAACATAACCGTGAAAAATCTCCAACAACACGCCTCCCCCTTTCATTCGATGTCATCATCCAAGACATCTCGACAGCGCGAAATATGTTGAAATTACTACTCAACCCCCCACTGGCAAATATTAATTTAGTTTACAGTTTTCCCGCGTTTTAGCCTTGCTTTAAATGTGTGCTGAAGCGCTTTAACAATCATTGCCCAAACATAAGAACATACCATTTATAGGATATGAGCTATGATTTGCGATTATAATTTGGGTGATGGTCAGGGTGGAAGGGGTAAGGGCCAGGTGGAGGGTGGGTGAGGGCCAGGTGGAGGGTGGGTGATGGTCAGGGTGGAAGGGGTGAGGGCCAGGTGGAGGGTGGGTGAGGGCCAGGTGGAGGGTGGGGTGATGGTCAGGTGGAAGGGTAGGGCCAGGTGGAGTGGGTGAGGGGTGATGGTCAGGGTGGAAGGGGTAGGGCCAGGTGGAGGGTGGGTGAGGGCCAGGTGGAGGGTGGGTGGGGGGTGGAGGGTAGGGCCAGGTGGAGGGTGGGTGAGGGCCAGGTGGAGGGGGTGAGGGCCAGGTGGAGGGTGGGGTGAGGGCCAGGTGGAGGGTGGAGGTAGGGTGGGAGGGCCAGGTGGAGGGTGGGTGAGGGCCAGGTGGAGGGTGAGGGCCAGGTGGAGGGGTGAGGGCCAGTGGAGGGGTGAGGGCCAGGTGGAGGGTGGGTGAGGGCCAGTGGAGGTGGGTGAGGGCCAGGTGGAGGGGGGTGAGGGCCAGGTGGAGGTGGTAGGGTGGAAGGGGTGAGGGCCAGGTGGAGGGTGGGTGAGGCCAGGTGGAGGGAGGCAGTGGAGGGGTGAGGGCCAGGTGGAGGGTGGGTGAGGGCCAGGTGGAGGGTGGGTGAGGGCCAGTGGAGGGTGGGTGAGGGCCAGGTGGAGGGTGGGTGAGGGCCAGGTGGAAGGGTGGTGAGGGCCAGGTGGAGGGTGGGTGAGGCCAGGTGGAGGGGGTGAGGGCCAGGTGGAGGGTGGGTGAGGGCCAGGTGGAGGGTGAGTGAGGGCCAGGTGGAGGGTGGGTGAGGGCCAGGTGGAGGGTGGGTGAGGGCCAGGTAGGAGGGTGGGGTGATGGCCAGGTGGAGAGTCGGTGAGGGTCAGGTGGAGGGCGGGGTGAGGGCCATGGTGGGTGGGGTGAGGGTCAGGTGGTGGGTGGGGGAGGGCAGATGGAGGGTGGGGTGATGGCCAGGTGGAGGGTGGGTGAGGGCCATGTGGGCCATCACCGACTACGATTTGCGATTAAAGTTTGATTATCAGTAATCCACTGGGACCGCGACATATTACGTTCAAGCAGCATTTGGTTTGACTAGCTCCTATTTACTCAATGTAACCTGTTTATTTTTTCGATTTACTTAATCAATAGTCTTTTTGATTAAGTAAATCGGTAAAATCGAACATTTACATTGAATAGTGAGTCAAGCCAACTGCAGCTGGAGCATAGTGCGCCCAGTGGTCAATGATATTCAAGTTTGAACAATTATTAAAAAGCTCAGTGATCATTAAATCGTGGTCGCACATACAACAAATGGTACATTCTTATATTATGGCAATGCGTTTCAGCTCTCCTTTTGAGTGCTACCAACTGGGTAATCCAGGCAATCCCTTTGAAATGTAGAAATTTTAGTCATCGCAGTATTTTTTGCTGACGTCTACACATTGCGCAGGCTGACGTGTGCACTGGTAGCGTCTACACAGAGCACAGTGACAAGGTATGTTCATGTTCTATACAGTCACACTATTTGCAGCTGGCATCCAGTGCTATATCATCTCAGCGAGTTGGATGTACTTCATTGCAAGAAGACATTTGAGTTGTTTACCGGTGTAGCTGGCTGTAGCTGAATGTGTTCTTATTAAGGTTATCAAAGTACCTATTGATGCAGGATAATTTGTCTGTGTACCGTACGATATATATATATATATATATATATATATATATATATATATATATATATATATATATATATATATATATATATGTACACCATACACACACGCACACGCGCAAACACACGCATACACTCACGCAAACACAACATAATATCACACACATACACCATATACCACACACACAGCACACGCACGCACACACGCACGCATATACACCCACACACACTGCGCGCGCCCACACACTACACGCACGCACACACACCACACGCACAACACACACACACGCACGCACACACGTACACACACCACATGCACACCACACACACCACACACACACACGCACACACACTACACACGCACGCACACATACATCTCCCACCTCCGCCTTCCCGTACCGTAGATGTTAGCACACTTTCACAGAGGTGGCTACTTGCTAAACTTTCACGTATATATAGATATGCATGTAAAACCTCTAATGTCAATCTTGTCAAAAGTAAAGCGCAAATCATGTGACTTCAGTGCGCTACAATCAGTGACAGTGATGTAACAAACGTAATATTTTAATTAATGTATTGAACGCAATCTTAAGCAACTCTTCACACTAATCACCATAGGAAACCAAGCATATTAATGATTTTACATTTATTACGCCCGAGCAGAAATGTTACACGGATATTATTGTTACGCGTCAGATAAATGTAAACGCGACAGCGCGTTGTCTCGCTTACATTTTTTCGGGCGTTATAACTTTTCCGGGTGACGTTCCTGCGCATGATAAATGTAAAATCATCAATGTATAGCGAAACGCAAAGCATTTATGGTATAGAAACAATGAGCGTTAACTCTCCTGTGGTGATTACTGTGAAGAATTGCTTAAAATTTCGTTCAATACATTTAAATATTACGTTAGTTTAAATAACTGTCACGGATTATGACGCTCTTACGGTCAAAACATGCCTCAGAACATGTTGGCTCGCTCGTGTTAATTTGCGACAAATAACTGCTGAAATGTTATATACATCCTTATGCTCACAGTGGCTGAAAAATTATACCAGACTAAAAAGTGCTTAATATGGCATTCAGCGGGAAACGGTAACGTATTTAATGGTAACTAAAGACGACTGACTCGCGCATACGCAGAAACGTCAGCCGGATACTTTTTAACGCCCGGATAATGTAAGCGCGACAGCTGTAGCGTTGATGTCGTTGCGGTGCCCACCAGTTCACGCATACTCACACATCCCCCTAGAAAGCTCGTGCGCGTAGATGTTTGACAGCAACAGCTGCCACCCTGCTCGCGCAGTGCACGAGTTCGACCGACGCCTCGTGCTGCTGTCTTTGTGGCAGCCGAACTGACCACCGAAGTCCGCGCGATTCACGGTCTGTTGTTTGTATTACTCAATTTACTGGCTTATTTTTACCCTGCTAGCACACCATTACGATGTTATGATGAGCGGGTTTATTGGCCAGATAGCGTAATATAACGCGGCCAATGGCAATGTTCAGAGCGCACGGTTTCTGGCGCCTCATTATAGTAATAATATTGATTTTGAATTAAGTATTCGCTGTTCGGCTGTCGAACACGGTGACTACGACGTAAACCCCACGCTGAGCCAGGTTACATCAGAGCCTCTGCGTGGCATTTGGCTCGTTGCTGTTGTTTGTCGAGCGGTACCATAAATTTGAGGAAAACAGGGTACGTAGATTACGCAGGCAACCTAGATTAGACATGCGACCTCAAGTCCAATATTATTAGACCATAATATTGTTATCAAATTCAGTATAAAATACGGGACGATGTTGTGCCACGGGTACTGACTGTACAGACTGAACAATACTAATTGCCTGTCGATCGATAGGCCAACGTAAAGGTGGTTATTAGAAATCTTCACTTCTCATAATGTGCATTAATTATGTATGGTTAGACATGCATACAGGCCCGTGTGCGTGAGTGTTTGTGTGCGCGAGCGTACATTCGCATGTTTCTGTTACACGTTCGGATTATCCCGGTTAACGAGTTTTCAGGATTAACTAATCATCCACATCACACATGGATAAGGAACTACATTCTGCTTTGGAAATTATGTTCCCGTGAAACGATGCTCGGATGCCAACTTTTCCGGAGTAATTATAAAGGTCCGGATTAAAGCTTCTACCGTCTACTTGTAACCTTTGCACGGGGAGTGGCGTCCAATAAAGAGACACACTAGTATTTGCTTTGTGTTTCTAATCGCCAATCCTAATTCAAACCGTTCCGTACTGATTAGATAAACGCTGGCCAGACCACACCTAAGTGCAGTGCGATATATGATCTAGGCACCGTGTTGTCGAACTAAGCAATACAATATTTCCATTATCGAGTCTCGATTATATACGTGTAATTTCACACCGACAGTCTCCGTAATTGATACCTTAAATACACAGAACATGTCATTTCCAAATGTTCTGTTGAAACGCACCGTCTAAGTTGACTGATGTTGTCTCTTTTGGTCACGGAAGGCAGTCGTTTGATCACATAGACAGTGCATATATATTACACGGGTTCTTATGGTAGGGTAGGCCTATATACTGAAGCGTTGGGAATTTAACAACAATGACGTTGCCGGTCTTCGGGATGGAAATAGCTTTACACCAGGTCAAGTGTGGACACGACTGATTAGGACTAAGCGTGAGGATGTCGAGGTCAAGTTTCTGGAAAATTTACGAACACCGTGATAAAGGCTGTAATTAGTTGGAACATCTTGACTAATCAGATGTTATTTTAATCAACCATATATTTCAAAATAAACATTTCACTGGACGCGTTATTGTTGTGTTTACATGTCCACGGTAAGCTGTAATCGGTTGTATGGGTTTAGAGATGACATAACTATTTAGACCCTAGAACCGGTTTTGGGAACATTTGGGGGTTCTGACTTAACTGTCTTCGTCTCCTGGCGTCCATTGTGATACGGCATCTCAGGCAACAAGACAACTACACGTCTTCCTTATTTCCATTCTAGCACAAAATAATAAACCCGGCTACCACACCGACCGGCTAAGAAGCTGTGCTATTGTGTTAAGGGCAAGCAGTCCTTTTGAGATGTATAGCCCTATATTTAGACACTTTATTTAGACAGAATTTATTTATTGACGACTCAGGCTGATCTATAGGGTACAGTTTGGACACAGTGACATACATTTCATAGACAGCTCATGAACCGAGTCATCGACCTTCACAGCAGCGAAGCCAAACATGTTTCAACAACACCCCCATACACCCCAACCCTCCCCACGATCGATTGAGTGGGTCACGTGGTGCTGAAGCTACGACTCAGTCCACCCAAACTCATGCCCCCCAATCCCATAAAATTTGGAGGATTGGGAACAGAGGACTAATAACTGGCTGTTTCTCTGGCTGTTTCTTACTTTGACAGTTTCTAATTGTATCCAGCATTCGGCAGGGTTCCATTAACTGACTATTCTGCCAGGACGTCCTTTCTATGTTGGCACTGAGGATGGTGTCACTGCCTGGTGTTTGCCGTCCTCACTGATTCGTTTACGTCCCAAATTGAGACGGGACCGACATTAACGTGATTCTGCGATTCACGGGGGATACACAGTCGCGAAATGTTGAGAGCTAACTTCTATTAATATTTTTTTGCAGAACTGACAACTACATTGGTCATAAATATAACTGTCAAAACTCTATGCACAGCCATGTAATTTTTATGTAATTTATTACCAGATTTTGAGTGTTTTAACCAAGTCCAAAGTCAATAATATAATGTCCACATACTGTCTGTAGACTTGTCTATTAGTGACAAAACATTGTAATCAAAATAGTTATGCCTATGGCTGCTTACAGAGTACAGATTGTGTACAGATTTACTATTTTCGGGCGTCAAAGCCACTACTTTGCGTTCTTTTAGTATTTTTGTTATGGTTTAATGGGTATGAAGGTACTCCATCTCGGTGACATGTCTGACGTTTAGCCGCAACAGTAGCAGGCGAGTTGTTCATTTTATTTTGGCTTAGTCCATATTCTAAATAACGGGTGTTCTTTTACATCGCATGTATCTGAATCTGAATGACGCGATTTTCATTTTAGTTTTGCAAATAGGGCATGGTGGCCCAGTGGCAATGATTTGGGAGATTTCTGGTGGTTTAATCCACGATCACGGCACCGGTTTGTCAATTCTCGAGTCGCGACGAACGTCGAACTCGAAGGCAAAGACGAGGGGGCGGTGTATAATGGCAAAACACTTTCCTGTCCCAAGTGGAAAGCACTGAAGTATTTCGAAGTTAAAAAAGTGGTCAAGTTGAAGATTTCGGGCTCGGTCTGGAACTGAAAATAGTTATTGTTTACTCGTAATACGTACCAATCAATATATGAAATGTTTACGGAGCCACTAAACTAAACTTAAAGTAACTCGACACAATTTGGCGGTCCATCAGGTCAGCTTTTTTGCCTTGGTGAGTATTTTCGAATTTAAGTTGAAAACATTACCGTCGGCATAGTCATAGTGTTTCTACGACGTAATGAGTGCTTTAAAATTGCTACACCGGATTCGAGTCCATCTGTTGCTGTGTGACAAGAAAGGAACTCTAATTGTAATGATAGTTCCTCTGTTCCAGTGTCTACATCGCGAGACGACAACACGAGGTCCAAACGTAAACACGCACGCGTCCATTCGTCGCTCGTCGCTCGTCGCACCCGTCGATATTGTCAACCCCCCGCCGAGTAAACACCGTGCATAGGAACATGGGCGCTAATAGGCCTAAGTCTGACATCGTTGCCATGGTGACAGTGATGGTTGTGCTCGCCGTTACGTCACTGTCTATATTCGCGTGGATGGCGTCCATCGGATGGACTGATCACACAGGTATCGCGGTGGCGGTCATCTTTGTCTTGCTCACCCTGGTCCAGGGGGTCGCGGGGGCGGGTTGGTGGATGGCGACAAACAAGTTGTCGCCAGCACACGAGTCGGACGTTGTGTCAGAGCAGAAGGAACTAACCGCCATCGTCGCTTGAGGGCGGATCGAGAGGACGGCGCCAGATCCTGTTAATCAGAGCAGCTAGAGTCTAGTCAGGTGATAACTGTGACAACCATATTACGCGTTGACAACTGCACGTTTGTTTGTGTAGATTGTGGATGTCTGCCTATGATACTCTATCAGTAACTTAGGCATCCGTACTTGTGTTTACGTTTGATGACGTGGTGTGAGATATCGTTTGTTTATGTTACACTTTTATATTGAATAAATAATCGAGAATCAACAATGGCAGTTTATATTTTACAGGGGACCACCTGTACAATGACGTTCACCAGAGACAACTGATGTTTATTGATTCACGTGATTCGATTTATATAATGCAGGCCACCTTATTACCATAACGTCGGTGCTTTATGTTTGCTAAAAATAATCATTAGCATAATTAAATACGTTTACAACAGCACGAACAAGGAACGCACGTTGTTTCTTTCACTTGTTACATCACACCGTCATAGCATGTGTGTGTGTGTGTGTGTGTGTGTGTGTGTGTGCGTGTGCGTGTGCGTGTGCGTGTGCGTGCGCGTGTGCGTGTGTGTGTGTACGTATATATATATGTGTGTGTGTTTGTGCTCCCACCACCCCCACTCACACACCCCACCACCCCCCACACACACACACACACCACACACACACACACACACACACCCCACACACACACACACACACACACACACACACACACACACACACACACACACAATCAGACGGGAGCTAGTCCGTATAGGCGACACGTCACGTTATCATTCTAAAATGGAACATGTACCCAAACTGATACTCCCGACTAACGAAGCCACGCGCATGGTCTCACAGCGAGTCGCCAGATTGCAAATTATGCATGCAAAGCTAGTTAAACAGATGGTTAGTTAAGATTACGGCTAGTCATGGGTAGCTAAGGTTAGGATTAGGAGCGCGCTGGTCGTGTTTAAACACACCTATGATAGTTTGTCATGTATGAATTGCAAAGTCGCCTCGGGTCCGATCACACGTGGGTACAATATCATGTAGTTATGGCGCCACTGAACGTTTTTTGGCAAATCTCGGGGAAAGTGCAAATGGAGGTTTGGGATCACCTAGATTCGTGCTTGGGTGTATGCAAATGTGCCATGCAAACTAAAACTACCTCTGGCAAATCCACTAAGAGAGATACGTGATTTTAGCTTAATCGAACTAATTTATTGTCTTCGCCAATCGTGACGCTTCACCCGTGAGAACAGCGCAAATACCCGTCCCGGTTTGAACGGATACACACTTTATGGGGATTCCAGTATAACGACCCGTCCGCTCAATCACATAAACAGCTGAACGGGTTTGTGTTTTCGAATATATGCTTCTACATATCAAACATTGCTTGTAACAAAACAGCGTTGGCTGAAATCACCATAAATCACTAGTTGATTTCATTGGCTGACGTTAAAAGAGGAGTTTTTGATAGGGGTGTGCCAAGGGTAGATAAGAGCAGATAGAATCAGCCGCAGCGACCCCTGGCGCGCGAGGATGCCTAGGGCGAACGCATGTCTTAATTCCCCACTATTTCGGCCAGAAAGAAACGCAGCTGAACATATTTTCACCCACACCAATTGTGAGCAAAAAATATCGCAACACCATCCAGACAGAGATCTACTTTGCCCACGCAAACTTCAACACGGATTTGGGAAAGTGATATCCCAGATAGCATGCAAACGTTAATCCAACGTTATTGTAACGTTAGCAGAAACGTTGGTTTAACGTTTAAATGCGAACGTTTTTGTTACGTTATTTTGCTCGTTTTTTAACTTAGATCCACGGACTTATATACACAGATCTACGTTTCAGTTTCTAACCAAACAAAAGCAACAAAAAACTAACGTTTAGGGAATGTTAGAGATTTAACCGTAACCAAAATCAAACGTTTCTATCCAAACGCAAACGTTAATGTAACGTTTGCATGCTATCTTGGATATATACGGTTCCCTGTTGGAAGACGTGTCGGGGTATATTTGGTCGAAGTGAAAGGGGTTCTACGTGGCAATAGGGACCTGCTGTCGTACAAAGAGATATGTTTTATTTAGCATATAAGGTACCCAGTGCGATAGCGAGAAACTACAAGAACTCAACAAGTGTGATATAGAAAACTAACCACATTACGCTTTTCTCATTATGCGTCTTCGAGAGATGGACATTATATTTCTATGCAATACCTTAGGCTTAGCAAAACAAAAACAAACGATAACAGAAAACAGAAAACCCAATACCATGCGATTGGAATTACGAAAACGGTTCGCTATATGTACTAGACCAACTATTAGTATCATGTTACTGAGCACTGCTACTGCTATGTAGGTCATTTATTCGAATTAATTACGTTTGTTCGGCCCGGTTTGTTTCCATCGGAGGCTGGCCCATTAGACAGATTAGTGCAAGATTGCCAAGACGTCATCGAGACCGGCAGATATAAAACAGAGACGGGCTACCACTCTACGACAGAAACTCAACTGACATTTGTTAATTATATAGTAAGTGGTGATTATCAGCCTCGCAATGCGGGGTGATGATGAAATAAGAAAAACATATTTTGATTATTGAAAGTTAAAATATAATAATTCGTACAAATAACATCACATGAGTCATGACCGAGGCATGACGGTGATTTTTTGATACGTACCTAACTGACCCTGACTGAGGAGACTCCGTACGAATGAAGGAGAGTTTACACGTAGTTGTAGACCCTATAGAGATAAGGGTCTTTGTAAACACCTGATGTAAATCTTGCAAAAAACCTCCAAAGTAACACTAATATTCAACCTAACCGAAGTTTAACCTTATGTATGACCCATTTTAGCATTAGGCCAAACATTTTTATTTTGCACAAATTGTGGCGCCACATTGCGGATAAAGTTTAGTCGACCTATGGTGACTTAAAAGTGCTGATTGCTTGATTGGTCGGTGGATGTGGACGCCATTTTCCGTCTCAATTAAAGCGTCTTCAAGCAGAATAGCACGTAATGCGTTGCTGTTCTGCTTGGGGATGTTCCATGATACAGCAAACAATTTGAATTATATGGAATCCCTTTTGATAGGAAACGATTAGAAGCATGGGAAGGTTATGCCAATCGTGAGTGATGGAAAGCAAAGCCAGGAATTTCGAAATTGTACGAGGTAGGTGCTTTTAGATGGCAACATAATTTTACGTAGCCCGCAGGCGCAGGGCCTGGGTTACTCTGGGTACTACTGGTGGTAACTTAGACTTAGTAACTAGCAGTAATATAATATAGTCATTCGAAATTTCTCGTGTAAACAAACAAGGCACGATGCCTAAATGCCTATCGTTGTGTAGTTATATTAAAAGCAATTTATACTTTGAAACTGGTTAGACTTAGTCTTACAGTGAACTACATATAATTTATTAAGAAAACACTAGCCCCGTCGGCGTCACGGTTGTCACCGTTGTGTATATCACCATCACGAATTATGGCGCAGTGAAGTGTTTATTCTTCTCAAAAACCTGTTTGCCTCGTTTTTAACTTTGTTACATGTTTATATAGACGTTCACTGATTTGCGCTCTGTGACTGTAAAATAAACAGATTGATTTATTGGTTGAATAGGACTTGTGATTATGAATGGGGTTGGCGGAAAATAAAACTTGTTTTTCTGCTTCGCACTTTGGTTTTGATTCAGTGGCAAAGGCATAGAGGAGGTACAGGAAAGTATGTATAATGCAATGTTGCGAGTTTTATTAAAGTTTTATCATACAGCCTATTACAGGAGAATTGGCTAATTTAACTACATGTCTAGTTAAGCAGTTCCTTTTAAATATTCAACAATTATTTAAGTGTCTACTAAGACCTACCCAGACAATCTGTAAACAATAAATGTGTAAACAAAAAAGTGCTTTCATGGCATAATTTCAAATAGGTGCGTATATTTATTTTATTTCAGGAACACTTTGAAACCAACCACTTAAAATTACACTGCGTTGATGGGAAACAAATTAAAACCGAATGCAGTCCCAACAACTTTTTTTTACCCACCAAAAGGTGGATGATGAGCATGAAAGTAAGTGGTTGCTGGCAACATATTGTCAGTTGTGCTAATAAGTCGTGATTAAGTTTGTCACGAAAAGAGATATGTTCAGATAGAATATTAGTGTATATTTTAGCACCAGTGCAGAGTGTGCCATTAATATCATAAAAGATTTCAAATACGTAAACACACACGCACACGCACACGCACACACACAGCCATATACAACACACACCATACACACCACACACACACACACACACACACACACACACACACACACACACACACACACACACACACACACACACACACACACACACACACACCACACACACCACCACCACACACACATAAACACTACACCACACCCACATACTAACACGCACACATAACACAACTAAAACTACACTCACAAACCCACATACACACACACACACAAAATACAACACAACAACACACACACACACACACACACACACACACACACACACACACACACACACACACACACACACACACACACACACACACACACACACACCACACACACACACACACACACACACACACACACCACACCACCACCACACCCACCCACCCACCACACACACACACACACACACACACACACACACACACACACACACACACACACACACACACACACACACACACACACACACACACACACACACACACACACACACACACACACACACACTTACACTCACACACACCACATACACAGACACACAGCCATATATACAAACACCTACACCCTCACACATACACACACACACACACACACACACACACACACACACACACACACACACACACACACACACCATCTAAGGCTCTGGTGCTGCCACCTCACGGTGCTGGGGTATTAGGCAAGGCCGACCGGTGTCACTCATAGTCGGGTGGCCGGATGTAAACATTGTCTGCCTGAACAGGTAACCACAAAATATTCACTCCAGTCTAACTTATTTCACATGTCATTAATGAATAGATCGGAATTAGTTATAAGTTAGACTTCACTTGTATTTCTGATTTTCGACTTCCACCAGCCCAGTGAAAGCCAGAAATTTGAGAAAGGCAGGTGCTGTGTCATAGCTTCAGCCTCAGGCTGTAGTGTCACGCTGTTGACTGACACTGATATGTCACAATGCAAGTTAATTATATGGAAGATATATAGACTTGAGATAAAAAATCATTGGCCCAGTCGACTAAGTGTCGAGGATACAGTGAATTATAAGCCCTGTGCTGTGGTGCATATGGATGTCCCAATACTGTGTCACACAGAAGAGTCAGTATACAGGTTGCCTGACAACTATTACAGTAAAACTAAAGTGTCTTATTCTTGAGTAAAAGAAGAAACAGTTAAGACAACATGGAAATAGGTTTATTTGTAAATACAGTTAATATGTGACCCGTATGAATTGCATAGGTTTTGTAATGTGTTAATTACTAGTAATTAGTACTGAAGTTGAGTAACAAGTATAAGTATTTTTTCTTTGTAGTGACCTACCACCTATGTTAATACCTTTGGCTTTATGCTAGATGTCAACACTAAACATCATCTCTAGAACCGTGTGAGATTGTATTATGTTGCTGAATGGTAGCAACTCCTCATGCTAATCAATATTATCTTGCTGTTATTGGATACCTCAACTTCCAGTGTGATATGCCACATGTTTTTAAAATGTATATTTGTGGTGAACACAAATGACACCAGCTCATCATAAAATTATAATGCAATTTGGTGATATTTTATCTACACATATGATGCAGGATTAAACATCTGCTGTGAACCCATCCAGTTTCCAAATTTGAGTGCATCACCTCATGACAAATCTGAACTTGTAAGAAATGTCTGGGACATAGAAGTTCTTTAAAAATGTTACCACCTTGGACTGGAATGGTCAAACTATTGAAATTAGGCTTTTTATGATGGGTTGCCTTTTGATATGAATAAGATGTGGAGATATTTGCATTGTTTCCGTGGTCACACTTATGACCAGTGAAATAGACACCACTAGGTCAAAATACAGTACCTGATTTTACAAACTATATCCTGTGCAGAAAACTATGTAGTATACCAGTACTCAGCATTTGAAAACTCATCCCTGACTTGGGAGTGTTAAACAAGACATGTTGATTTCGGTAATATATCCCCGTATAGCAATTTTCTGAAACCACCAGCTGTGAGGTTTCCCCTCTGAGTCTGTTGGTATGGAAGGAATGCTGATGAATATACCTCAAATCTGAGTGTGGTATCAAACCAAATATCAGAGTAATCTAACCAGGCTATTCCCTGAGGACATCCAGTGTTGGACTGATGTCACATGTAGATGTAACATCTTGTGCATTCAACTTAAGCAATCTGATTATTCTAAATACTGCACCTCTGTGTGGTCATGCATGTCGTTACGGTTGAATGACTTAGCATGTCATGCCAGAGAGATGAGATTGTACTGTGCAGGAAGTGAAAACAGAAAGGGAGACATTTTGTTGGCATAGTGTAAAGAATCTGCTGTTATACGTCATAAAACTGCACAGCTTTTTCGGAATACACACAGGTAAGTTATGAGCAATGTTTACATTAACAAGTGTTCAAATATTACTTCCAACACAGATGCTTAGATATCTAGAAATACTAGGCTGGTTTTAATTGTTTGACATTTCATATCCATTGCCTCAGAGCAGAGTAAATTTTTACACAAGCTTTTGTATAAAAAACAATATTGCTTATGCAGTTGGATTGACTTCACGGCTAGCTACAGTAATGGCTGGGTGTGGGTGGTAGGGGGTTCAACCCCCATTCTTACAGTAGTAATTAATGTAATACTCATGTATTGAACATTTATAGATAGCATACAAACGTTAGTGCTTTGTCAATCCAAATAACAGGCATGTGGTCATTTACATTGCAATGTAGTATATTACTTAGTTTTATTACTATTACATGCTCTAATTGTCCTAATACTATTACATTTGCACACACATGCATGCACGCACTCACACACACGCTCCCACACACACGCGCACCCACATGTATATATTATATATCAATGGTTACACTTTCCTTTAAAATGTCCATTGGTGATGTCAGGTAGTTCAAAGTGGCTCAAAAGAGACACTCATCACAGGGGACATGAACAGAGACAATTTCAGATATATATGTATTTATTATTTATAATCATATTTATTTGTGTGTGTATGTGTGTATGTCATATAATGTTTATTTAAAATTGTATTTTAGGTGTATTAACATTGCAAAAATCGAACAACTGACTGTTTACCGCTACGCAAATTTAAAAAGTTGAAATACAATAGCAACACATGCACATGGTTGAGATGTGTGGTGCAGATTTACATTCGTTTACATAAACTTATGCCACAATGTTAATTCTGAGTAACAAAGTTCTGTGAAAGTAAAAAAAAATTGTCTGGATTTTGGCCAAATGTCCGTAAACATCTGCAAATGCAGGCCTTGACATTAAGCTTTTGTATCCACTGGCCCAGGGAGCCAGTATATTTGAAAAATTACTGGCCCACCAGAAAAAGTTAGTGGCCCGAATATTGCTACCAATAAAAAGAGAAAACTCAACGTTAAATGAAATGTTTTAGTTGCGGTGTCAGTCTGCTAATATAAAATCTGAGGCAACTTTCACACTATATATTTATTTATTTATAGACTATTACATGGATTACTACATATTTCGAGAAATTAAATATCAACCTCAACGACTACAGTCAACGTCTTCTGTTAATGTTGTGTCTCTTCTACATATCACATAATAAAGTCAGTTTAAATTCGAAAAATAATATAAAACAAAAATGTAAAAGTACAATATTATTTACTACAGCCGGCATTGTAGGCCATTTTATGAGCTCGTACATTATAAAAAACAAACTTTTTCATATTTAATATTAACAATTGATTTACTCATTGACACTTTCTATTAATACTTTGTTTTGCATAATTGCATTGAGACTAAAGCAAAGTCGACTGTTTTGACAAGGGGCTTGGGGCTTGAAACTATAGCTGTCTGTCATGGAAAACATTTCTTAGTGTCGGTTGTGCCTGAAAACTGTTACAGTGTACTGCAGAATCAGACATACGTGATACCCCATTTAATGACAGGCGAGCCTATGTCATAGGTACATCAGAACAAAATTCAAATACGTCCAATCTCATTTAAATTATACTCTATTATTATAGAGTTTATTATGTAGTTTACAACACTTTTGGGATTTCTTTAGTATATCTGAAGTAATTCCACTTTTTATGCTCAGAAAAAGAGCGATTTTTGGTTTTGAATTCTGTCCATTTTTGTTGGTGACCAGGAAGCTGAGCACTGTGTTTGAGTATGTAGGACAATGGTAATATAATTGCTTCTGCTGAAGATATTGGGGTGAAATAAAAAGTTATGTGATCTAGAAAAACGTGAATAGGATTTGACCTTGACCTAATTAGTTGACCTTAACTGCATATTTGACCTTTTTCAGAATAACAACATAAAATGAGTATAATTAATTAAAAAGGGACTTCTATGCCACATTATTACATCAGTAATTTTCATGGCATAATTAGTTGACCTGTGATTAACATTTGACCTAATTACTAGGATTTATTACATAAAACGGGGGAATAATTAGTAAAAAGGTCAATTATACATGGGGTTGACTACTTTAATTTATAATTATATATTATGAATGAATACACTGATTCTCATCTTGTAAAATTGAAGTTTGTTGATGACCTAATTAGTTGACCTATATTTAGCATTTGACCTATTTATTAGAATTAATTACATAAAACGGGTGAAAATAATTGGAAGAAAGGTCAATTAATAAATTGTACATAGGATTGAATACTTAAATATTTATAATTATTTTCACCCATTTTATGTAATTAATCCTAATAAATAGGTCAAATGCTAAATATAGGTCAACTAATTAGGTCATCAACAAACTTCATATTCTAACTGCCCAGGTCCACTTCTGTCTTCTGACTTGTTCAACAACGTCTGCCATTTCTCTCACCCAGATGTTTGTTTTTCTGTGTTTTTTGTGTTGTGTGATGCTTAACATACTTCTTTCAATGTTTGTATGGTTGCTAGCTTGTTCTTTGTCTGGCTCGAGAGAGTCCAGGTTTCCACGTCCTATGTCATTCTTGGAAGTGTGCAAGAGTTGTAGATATTACAAAAAGAAAAACAGCTTCCAAAGTTATCTTTGAAGATTTCACGGTGCATGCTACACAGCCTTGTTTGTCTAAGTACTGGCCAACACACATGGTGGAGTCAAACGGTCAGGGTTGGGTGCACAACTGCGCATGCTTCTGGGTTACTAGTCATGTATCAAAGCATGTCCAAACTTTTGTGGTTCTGGAAATTGACAATTGCATCTGGTAGGGAATTCCAATATTTTACTGCTCAGGGGAAATACAAAAAATAACAGTTCTGTACATAAAATAGAATGAATACAGTAGTGACACAGTGACACATCCTTTAACTAAAAGAAATTGTTTTACAAATCTGAGGTTTGTTTCAAAGTATTCTTCTGAATATTGCTCTCTAGAGTTAGTGGGGATTGTGTTGAATGTTTTATTATTTAGATGCCTTGATAGGGCTGGATTAGGTTTATTACAGGCAAGGATAGGGGTCTATATAATATGGCTTTATGGAATATGCCATGCCCATATGGTGTTGTATTTCCTAGACAGAGTATAACTAAAATGTTTTGCATTTCTTGCATGAGTTAGTTTCATCACATATCAATTATTGGGGTTAAAGTACCTTTGCCAGTCATGTTCTCAACATGTTAATTCATCTAGGTCTTTTGTTAGTTCTTGTGGGTCTGACTGATTGTTAATTTCTCTGTATAAGACATACCATAGTAGTCATCTGCAAAGAGGCAGACTGTATAGTTGATATTGTTAGGTAAGTCACTAAATAAGGAAGAGAGCCGGTCGTCATTCTTCTTTGAATCTTATCTGTGGAATATTTGTTACTTAAATACAATGATATACTGTTCTGTATTAAATGAATGACTGGATGAGTTAACTTATGAGTGATTGAATTTATTGAAAATAATCTTCTCTTAAATAATTGTCTGAAATAATTCTCTCCATTAAAATTTTACTAGAAGCAACAGGTGCTCAGTTAGTTCTAATGTTTTTTTGTTGTAAAAAAATGAACGGTTGGCTGCAAAATAGGTAAGAGATGAAATGTTGAGACGCCTGGAACATCCGTTCATGGCCACCTAATGAAGACGAGTGATACCCAATTGTATAGACATAGCATAGTGTTCATGATGGTACATTTCCTACATTATTACATGTGTTGACTCAAAAGTGAACATAAAACAGTATTTACTATTTTTGGGGATTTATTAAAACAACTTTACACAGCATCATTATTATCATCATGGTTGCTCATGGCATAATTGTATGAAGCCAGCTTGTTTTTAACTAGCTATATTATTATTTATTAAAAGGTAAGTTCTTCTATATTGCAGCACACAATCCTCAATCAGGATTGACAAAGTGCTTTGTACTTTACTCCCTGGCTAACCTGTTCAATGGAACACAATTTTGGCTTCTCTGGGAAGCTCCCAGCGATGCTGCAATTAAAGCGCGAAGCTGTTTGTACACAATTATCTATCACTGTCTATATAGCCAGATATTCTTTCATAACAAATTATAGCTAAGTTCACTGGAGCAATGTAGAGTGAAAAAACTTCCCCAATGTTTGATATGGCAACACATAATTCAACTCGGGTCCTCTAAGTCGAGAGTCTGAAGTTGTAGCCACTGCCCCACTACAGTGCTATACTGCTGTCTGTTACCAATAATTCTTAAAAACAAAGGTAAAACTTTAAAAATTCGCCTACCACCTCTCTTGAATTTAGTATGAAACTCGGCATCCCAGACAAAATCTACCAGATTATAGGTATTTATAATATGCAGTTGGAAGTTTCTGGTGAAGCCTTAATTAATGGCTGGATCTAATTGGTTTCCAGGTAAGGGAATGTGAAGGTTATTTGTTGGCTATTGAGGGTTGTAGGTGGAGGTCCATAAAATTATGATGTATGCCTATGGCAATGTATCTGGTGAGCCTGGAATCTCTTGGATTTCGAAACTTAAACGTTAATAGATATACTATGGATTATTGCTATAGGCAATTGTTGTTCAATGTGCATCACATATACGCATAGAAAAACGAATGCAAAGAAATGAGAGAAAATGCAAAGACTGTTGAATAAGTCAGAAGATGGAAGTGGACCTGGGCAGTTAGAATGTGATGTTGTTCAAGGTGTTTCATGATGCGGCTATGAAGTATGTGTTCAATAAGTTTGGAAGTGTGCGTTCTTATATTCTAATAATCAGCTATATTTCAAAGGAATAACCATTTTTTAATTAAAGAAACATAACCGATCGCTTAAAATAATGTACATTCACCATCGTATTATTGGTTGACATTTAGATTTTCAAAATGCAAAATATTACGTAATAAATGTTTGGAATCAAAAGCGTAAACGGAGACAATGCAAAGTTTGACAGCTAACTGGAACTCATGAGAAGAGGGTTCCAATCGACTCGATAGGCGTCGCTGCGGACTATCAGAATTACCGAATATATAGCATATAATTGGAAACACACATATTTTCTCATAGGCCATAGCAACAGAGATACGCATGGAATACAATATGACATGACCTAGGGATTAACTTGTCACTAGCGACACGAATCGATGACACATTTAGCTGTAACAAGCTTGTCTGATTGTTTCTTATCCAGTCTTAGCTCTGTAGTAGTGGTCATTGTTGTTGTCTGCAGGTGCTTGACCACTGCTTGGCCACCATGGCGGGCCACCCGAATGTTACGGATATGTTCCAACAGCCAGCAGATCACCAGGAAGAGGTTATACAGATGGACAGTTACAATGGTAGGACAGCTGTAAATACATATATCTATTAACCACATCAGTTATACAGTCCTGGTCAGCTGTGGACACTGAATACTGCATTCCTAGTGAATATACAAGACAGTGGACTATCTTACTATTCAACTCAAGATTTGTGTAACAGAATAACAGCCAGTGAGTAGGAATGTTTAGGAAAGTGATAATCAGCAAGTAAAACTGCTGTCGTAACTTGACTTGAAATCTCATCGAATTTTCTGTGTGAACATTAACCACTGCAGGGTGGAATTTATAATTAATTCAGCTCTGGATGTCTCTAGCAATGGTTTTCTTTCAGTTTTTTAACTTTTTCATCAAGTCCATTCAGCACTTAAAATGGGCGCAGCTGATTGATCTGTAATTAACAGACTCTATAATAATATTATAACACAACACGAGTTGTTAAATGTCGACACAGAGTTGGAAGAAGATGTAAATAGCTGTGATTTTTATTGTTGTAGGGAGTAATTACGAGAATGCGAGCATGCCTAGAGAGAGACTATACAAGAAGAGGGATGGTTTGGAACAGACAAGGGACAACCAACAGGAAGGTGATCCCAATGATTTAGATAACCTGCTTCCAAGTCGACAGAGGTGTTCATTAGTGCTGGTTCGATATTCAATGTATCAAAGTATCGCGATACTTGCGAAAATGTTCGATACCGATACTTAACAAGAACAAGAACAAGATGTAAATTTTTTTACCCCAAAATAAGTACATGAATTCAATAATCACAAGGCGAAACATTAACAAAACGTCATACATCAGTAATTTAAAACAGTGAAATGGGGGTCAGTGACTCCTGTTAAGACTGAAAGGTCGCTATCACAGGAGCCACTAGTAGTAATTATTCATTTAGTTAACCTCTCAATATATGTACCAGGTATGTATAGTAATTTTTACTTCAATAATATTTTTTTCATAATTTCTTAGCAGTATCGCGATACTTCGATATTTTTGGTATCGAACGCCTACTGTTTGATACCTTCAATACCATCGATACCATCGATACCTTCGATACATTCGATGGTTTCGATATCTTCGTTACATCGAGTCCATTCGATGACGTCGATGCGATGGTGTTGTTTACGGGATCGAGCTACCATTACAGCACTTCGCTGCCTAACTTGACTTAGGCATGGTTGTTTAAAAAATAATATAACATCAAATGTGAATTGTTTTCAAATGTTTTTGTAGAGTTAGTCTGTAATAATAACTGTTTTTTGTGCCCGATCTTAGCCTAGGTCATACTTCGCTTAGCCTCGGTTATCCAAACCAAGGTTCGTGTCTCTCTCGTTTGGTGGCACTACCGTGGCATCTGTCTCCCTACTTTACCTACGGTACGCATACAAAAACACACATCCTATAGTATTTTTATAGAGTGTTTATTGCATGCATAGTATTTATGAAATTAGTTTCATAATAATATTAATATAAATAATTATTCAAGCACGATGGGCGAACTTTGTTTATCCGGATTCCCTTTGGTGGCACTGTTTTGTTATTTGGTGGCGCCACCGTTTGCCATATATGAATCCCTCAACCAAGACTAACGACAACGTTCATCGCCAATTTGGCAGTTTTTATACAAAGAGTGTCTGCTATGCCAGAAGCGCCCCAAAGATAGCGGGGGAAATACATCAAATTTGGAAGAAACATGTCACTGCCCATCATTCAAGAAACTATCAAAACATGATGATCAATTTTCATCGAAGGACACGTCGACATCGTCGTGGACAACGTCAACTTCACAACGACTCGAGAACGAGTTCTATCGAAATATTCAACAATGAGCAAGCAGTGGACATCAGTCGAAGCGAATAGCCATCCGTTACCAAATCTACTACTTCGTCTACAGTGTCAAGAACTGACATACACGATGTGACTGATTGACGATGACGATACACTTACTGCATCTACTGTCACTGTCAATGGCCAAATAGGTCCACCACTGGAAGAGGCAGAGGCAGAGGCAGAGGCAGAGGCAGAGGCAGAGGCAGAGGCAGAGGCAGAGGCAGAGGCAGAGGCAGAGGCAGAGGCAGAGGCAGAGGCAGAGGCAGAGGCTGAGCCAGAGGCAGAGGCAGAGGCAGAGGCTGAGGCTGAGGCTGAGGCTGAGGCTGAGGCTGAGGCTGAGGCTGAGGCAGAGGCAGAGGCTGAGGCTGAGGCAGTGGCAGAGGAAGAAACCGACTTGTTCTTGAAAACAATTGCAAAAACATTATGGGGCTTGTTATGTGTACTTGATAACAATGCAATTTAAGTTTTATATTCAAAAATATTGGTGTGAACTGGGATGTACAATTGTAATTTTAATTAATATTTTTTCTATTATTAATTAGTGTTATTTTATTGTAATTGTCTATACAGTTTTGACGTTAAATAACAATTATCTTTATGATACAATTAATAAAAAAACAGTTATAACAGTGAGTGTTCAGCTGTGCTGGCACTATTACAAGTGATAGTTGTGTTTAACAATAACATTATATTATTTGTTATTGTATGTTATGTTCAACTGTACTTGTTGATGGTAACTTTAGGACACACGCTGACTTGAAATTAAGCTGCTATATGATGTATTTGCAAACAGCTGGGGTGAAGTATTGTTATTAATTTAAAATATTTCAGTGCAATTAATTAATTTATTTGTCACTGGGTATATTATTGCAGTTGTCTTTATTGTTTTAATATTATATTCAAATTACTTTTTAGTAATAAATTTTATTGAAATAGTTACAACTGTTGTTTGTTTACTTAAATAACATTTAAATTGCATATTAATCATTGCATTACTATAAAATTATCACATACCCCCGGTATTTCCCTATAAGTGAAAAGTTGTGTGTGTTTATGTGACATTAGTGTACCCCGGTAAGTGGGTAGTGTGTTTCTTTTGAGATCTCTACTGTACTGAATTAGACTTACAAGGTAAATTTCAAGTATCAAATAAAAATCTGGTATCGATTGATGTCGAAGAATTCTGGTATCGAATCAGCAATATATAGATTTATATTGAAGAATTCTGGTATCGAACCAGCACAACTTTTGTTGCATACTGTGCTTCTACTGGGAACTATGTTCTAAATAAATATTAGACTTATAACGTAACTATCGAGTATCGAACAAAATTCAGGTATTGATCGGTATCGAACAAAACCTGGTATAAAACCAGCACTAATGTACGTACAACAAGGGTTAATCATTGCTGACCCACAGCAGGGCAGGCAAGGGTTAACGTTGAATGGCTCTATTAGATTTGTTTACCCCGAGGACCATGTCGCGCTTGAGTGATTTTACTTCAGTTAATTTCAGATTTTGTGTGTGCATGTCTGTGACTGTGCAGTGCCCAGTGTTTGACAAAGAGGCCAAGTCTGTGGTCGTGTTTTTTATTCTGCTATTGTGCCTAACATGGTAACATACAAGCACTGCCATGTGTAGAGTATTTACTTTGTATCACCAACAATACATAATGACATGGTAACTGGTACACGTGCTGACATTAAACTAGGCCATGTTTTGCTCTCTATTTGTCTCAATTGACCCAGCCACACAGACATGCATTGACACTCATGTTTACTCAGCGTGGTGAAGAGTTTATGGGGACAACATTTTATTATACATAAACTAATTCTATACACTGTTACAGACCACGAATTATAATAGTAAATACAAGTCTTTATAGGGACAACATTTCATTATTCACAAACTATTGTTATACACTCCTTACAGACCAAAAATTATAATTGTAAATACAGGTGTACAACAAAGTTACCGTATTTTTTAAAGATACACCTATCAAACCAAAGATTTAAATTGTAAATACAATATATTCTGCTCTGACACATATTCTAAGGATGTTTATGAAATAGACACCTGTCACGATACATGAGTCATGATACCATAACATTATATATTATAACATTAAAATTGTGTTAGTTGTTACGGCAGACACTAAATTGATTGTTCATAACATTTAACATGTTTTTTGCATTTAAGTTGTTTAACATTTCCCTCACTGTGAGAGAAACAGATAAAATGTTTGTAGTAAAATTGAAAACATCCCAATAAATGTCATTCATTCACACTAAGCTTAGGTAGCATTTTGTATGCAATGTCTGTACTAGACCTATGTATGGTATACAGGAATACTGCTGAAACAGTATTTTTATATGGTTTTGAATCTGGCTTTGAAATAAAAAGAACAGTTGACCTAATTTTGGATCACATCAAATTTATTTAGTCACCACATGTGTCTCAATAAATACAATTGAGTGTTCTCAAAAACATAAAAGACAGATGTAAGTAAAACAGCATTACATAAGTGAATGTGATATTACAATAGATGTATTAAAGGAGATAACAAAACGTAAACGTTTATGTTCTATATAATATATATATATATATATATAATAATAATAAAGTTTTACTTCAGACAAGACGTCGTCCATATATATACATAAAATGCAATAAAAAAAATGAAAAGTACAATACATATAAGCAATGATGTGATCTACGTAAAGATATGTGTAAAGTTAAACAAATTATGGATAAATATACAGTTGTATTAGGAAATTTATTTAAAAAGTTGTAAAAATTAATATAAGAAATTTGAAGAAAACAAAATACAATACAAATGTCATGTGTATAATAGCGACCTCCAGTATGTGTACATGCAGCTCTTATAATGAATATCAGTATGTAGGCAATTAATAAAAAGAAGACTATCCGACTGATGAAGACAACATATAAGACTAAATATGGATGAACGAATGCATTCATTAAAAGATTTAATGTAGTTGGTGGCAAACATAAAGCTTGCGCTGCATCTTGAGGGTAAGTTCAGTAAAATTCTGAGGCTATTATTGTATGCGATGGTAATGCTTTTGAGGGTATATTTTTTTTAATTTGCACCAAAGACTAGAAGTGTACATAGGAGCACAGTATGCTTGAAATAAAGCAATTTTGGTGGAAATATTACAAAGACAAAATTTTCGAGCTAATACATTAGCTTGTGCATAAAGGCACCTTTTTTCTGGCAATGTTGTCATCATCAGTTAGGTTATTGTTGATTATATGACCAAGATATTTACATTTCGTAGTATAAGGTCATGGGAGATGGATACAATGAAAATGTTTCATGTCCTGGGGTTTGTTGTCAATAATCATACAAAAGGACTTCTTGGTATTATACGTAATATTAAACAATTCGCCATACTTGGCACAACAATCTGTAAGTTTTCTCAAACCAGCAACACTGGGAGAAAAAATACAGAGGTCATCAGCATACATCAAGTGGTTGATTAAGGTGCCAGCATAAAGACAACCAATTTGTAATTTGTTTAGATTAACACTTAAGTCATCCATATACACATTGAAAAGATGGGGGGAAAGGATTTCACCCTGTTTAACACCATTTGAAACAGTAAAAAAGCTAGAAAATCCCTGACACCATCTGATGGTAAATTGTTGGGTACCATACCAGTGGTGTAGAATGCGTACAATAAAAGCTGGACAGCCACGATCAATTAATTTACCAAATAGCTTGCTGTGGTTTACTTTGTCGAAGGCTTTGGAGGCATCCAACATAGTAACATACATAGAAGACCCATTAGCAATATAGTTTCGAAAAAGTTCTTTTAACAGAAATATGAGCATCTCAGTAGAGTGATGCTTTTTAAATCCAAATTGATTGTCACATGTATAGAATATGTAGCCCTGGATAATATAATACAATGATATATATAAATATATTTTATATATATATATATATATAATGTTATTAAAGAGGTGAGACCATGTAGTTTAAACTGTCTTGGCTGTACTGCCAGTACTTGCCAGTGCTTGTTCATTGCTCTGTGTTGTGCTGACAGCAACAAAGATGACCAGAATGGGGGGAAAGTCTCGCAAGGGGCACCGAAAGAATTTCTTAACACCATGAAGCTGAGAGATGTAGAGCAACTTAAAGACGATGGTCGTGATAAGTTGATCACAGATCTTGCTACACAGATCACTGAGGCAGAGGGGGATGATATAGAAGCCACGGAAAAGCTCAAGAAGTATCCTTTCTTTATCAAGAAACGTGTCAGGTAAATGAAATCGCCCACCAGTGCTTGTGTTATATGCCATGTTTAGGATGTGAATGTGTCGTCATATTGGGAGAACCACCAGGCTTGTATCCATCTTCAACTTGGGGTGAGCATTTTTTATTTGTGCTGTTCCCATGGCTGACACAGTTGTGACTGGCAAAGTCAATTGTTATAATTGTATAGTTTGAGTCCTCTCAATACCCCGCTGTATGGAGACGACTAGGCTGGGGTGTACACAGTACACCCCCGTGGTAGCGTTGCACAATGGCCCCGGCTTGCGAGGATGGTAAAATGTCACTACTGTATGTGCCATAACTGACATTAGATTCTGTCTATCAGTTTAACAAGATTTAACAAGATTGCCACCTAGAGATTCAACTCTAGATGGCAGGTGGACTAGGAAGCCATTTGGCTTATCGAGAGTCCAACCTATCTATCTAAGTATACCCTGCCCTTCTTAGGTATATGTCGATTTTATTTTTAAATATATTAACACTACTAGCACCTACACAATCAGCTGATAATCTGTTCCATTCGTTTACTGTTCTTTGTGAAAATGAAAATTTTCTAATATCTAGTCTACACTGCTTCTTTGCTAATGTAACTCCATGTCCTCTAGTCCTTCTCTCTTCCTTGACTGTGAAAAAAATATTTCTGTCAATATTTTCATATCCATTCAATATTTTAAACACCTCAATCTGATCTCCTCTCAATCTTCTGGTTTCTAGTGTTGTTAAACCACATTCTTTTAGACGCATTTCATAACTAATATTCCTGAGTTTTGGTATCATTTTGGTTGCTCTCCTTTGTACTCTTTCTAGCATATCAATATCCTTCTTGCGATATGGCCTCCATGCTTGTATACAATATTCTAAGTGAGGCCTAACTATTGTTTTATACAGCGGTATTATTCTTTTTCTTTGTACACTATATTTCGCCTAATTAATCCAAGAATTTGGTTTCCCTTCGCTGCTGCAATTCCACACTGCTCTGATACCTTCATGTCAGCACTAATAGTTAACCCTAAGTCCTTTTCCTTTAAGGTAGTATTTAGTACAGTATCACCCATTGTATATTGTGCATCTTCATTCCCATGTCCTGTGTGAAGGCACTTACACTTTCCAAAATTAAACAGCATTTGCCACTTCTCAGACCATTCTATCAACTTATTAAGATCATCTTGTAAATGCTGTCTATCTGCATCACTTTTAATTTTCCTAAACACTTTGTGTCGTCCGAAACTTCAACACCTTGCTTGTTATGTCATCATCCAAATCATTGATATATATTAAGAATAAAATAGGTCCCAGTACTGATCCTGGGTACTCCACTCAAAACCGTTTCCAGTTTGAAACCTCCCCATCAACTACTACTCTTTGTCTTCTATCAATAAGCCATTTTTCTATCCAGTTGATCATTCCATTTCTATGCCATGGGCCTTTAGTTTAAGTAGTAGTCTTTGGTGTGGCACTTTGTCAAAGGCTTTTTTAAAATCTAAGTAGATTATATCTACTGGTGATCCTCATCTAGCCACTTTGTGACATCTTCCAAAAAACATAACATATTTGTTAAGCATGACCTCGCTTTTAAAAACCATGTTGAGATGGGTTTATCAATTTATTTTTAACAAGAAAATCAACCAGGTGATTTTTAATTAGTCTTTCTAATAGTTTGCAAATCACCGATGTTAAACTCACTGGTCTATAGTTCTCTGACTTGTTTCTCGAACCTTTTTTAAATAATGGTATAATGTTTGCTTCTTTCCATTCTAACGGAACTATTCCCTCCTCTAATGACAAATTGAACACAGTTGCAAGCGGTATGCTGATTTGTTCTACAATTTCCAATAGTAATTTGGGAGGAATCCCATCCACTCCAGGTGATTTATTATCCTTCATATCTCTTATTTTCATTGCTACCATTGTTGGGGTTACAATTATTTGTCCTAAATAGTCAAACTCTCTCCCTTCGAACTTAGTCTCAAGTACTGGTAATATACTCATATCTTCCCTGGTAAACACCGAACTAAAGTACTCATTTAGGTTTTCTGCCATTAAGAATCCCTCTGTTATTATGTTTCCATCACTACCTTCTAGAGGACCGACCTTATCCTGAACTTTCTGTTTACTTCGAACATACGCATAAAAACTCTTGCTGTCATGTTTTATATTAAAAAACAATTTTTTGTTCGTAGCTTCTCTTTGAATTTTCTAATTTCAGCTGTAGCTTGATTAAGTGCTTCTTTATAAATGCTATAGTCTTCTTCACTTCCGGTATGTCTATATGTCTTCCACATCATTTGCTTGTACTTGATTTTTCTAATGGCTTCCTTCGATAAGTGTTTCTTCTTTGACCGTTTCCCCTGTTTTTTCAAGGGGACAAATTTGTCAACGACGCAGTCAATTTCACTCTTTAAAATATTCCAGCATTCTGTTGCTGTCTTATTCTTCAGTGTGTTATTCCAGTCTATCTTTGCTAAATATTCCCTCATGTCCTTATATCTTCCTTTGTGAAAATTTTTCCTGTACCTTATTTTTCTATTCCGTTCTCCCTTTACTTTGATGATAAAATGTATCTGGTTGTGATCACTACACCCCAGTGGCTCACATATCTTGACATTATCAACAAATTGCTTCTAACACATGTTGAGAAAGGAAACTATCTTGTACTAAATTTAAAAACTCTTGATCCTCTCTCCCGGTACTCTGTAGAGGTGTCCACTGTATATGCCCATGGTTAAAATCCCCCATAATGATACAGTCCCGTTTACTCACTTCTTTGATAGCGTTATGTATTTTTTCATTCTCTTCCATGCTTATGTTTGGACTCCAATACACTAACCCAACAGTTAATGTTGACTTTCCTGTAACTATGTTACACCAGACAGCTTCTTCACATTCTGCTTCTTTTTCTAATTTTATTTCATAAGCTTGGATGGATTCTTTAATATATAAAATAACTCCGCCTCCCCTTCTTCCTAATCTATCTTTCCTAAACATTACATACCCTGTCATTCCTAATTCGGCATCTGATATATCGGGTGTGGCCCAAGATTCAGTTATACCTATTATGTGAGGGTCAATATCTTCTACCATAATGTTTAGTTCATTTCTTTTGTTTACTATGCTCCTTGCATTTAAACAAACACATTTATAACCAAATTCCGTAGGGCTTTCCAGCTGTTCTTTGCTGATGTCTTTTTGCTATCTTTATCTATGCCTCTAGTATTTGGCTTCTCTGTGTATCCCCCTGCGAAACTAGTTTAAAAAGTTGCAACCTGTTCCATTATTCATCGATCGAAGAAGGTTCTCGGAGAACACTGCTGCGCCCTTTCCGCTTAGATGGAGGCCATCTCTCATAAACATGTCTTCTTTACCAACAAAATATCCCCACAAATCTACAAATCCAACTCCTTCTTCTTCACACATCTGCTCAAATAGTCCGTTAATTGCCATCCTCTTGCAATTTCTAAATGTTGTTCCCCTTCCCCTCATCACTGGCAAGATTCCTGAGAGTATGATCTGTTCAACTCTCGTCTTCTTCAGTGTCTCTACCAACTCTCTGTATCTCTTTACTATCCTGGTTGTTCCATCCCTGTCTGCATTGTTCGTTCCTACATGTACTAATATAGACCCCCCTTGGCCATGCCCCAATACGTTCTCTACCCGTTCAGTCACATGCTCTATCCTAGCCCCCGGAAGACAAACTACAACGTCTTCTCCTTTGCTTAATGTCCTGTCTGTCTTTCGCAAAATGGAGTCTCCCATAAATACCCTTTCTGTTCTCAGTGCCCCCTCGATCACTGCTTCAGAGTAGCTCCTCCGTTTTGCATCACTCTGGTTGCTGACTTTTCCCCCTGCCGCTTTCTCTGTTGTTCCTTTCTTTCCGGTCTCTTTTCTTCCTGTCATCGTCCTTGTTATTGACTTCCGTTTGGTCACATCACCTCTCACTTCCTTTCTTCCATTCGTCTTACCTCCTGTCGCATCTACTTCTCTCATCTCCTGTCCCCTTGTCCCTCCCTCCTTCTCTACTGTCACTTTCTCCCCTGTCACCTTCCTGCATGTCATGTTTCCTGTTGTTCTTTCTCCATTTGTTGTCCTTGCAATCACCCTCCCTCCACTCTGCATCCCCTTCACAATATCCGTTAGCCTAGCTAACTCTGCTGTCAGACAGTCCACTTTCCAACACCCTAAACATTGGAATGTAAACCCTTCCTCCGTTGTCTCTGACCAAGTTTTTCCGCACCCCGATACAGCAAAATCCACCAAGCTGTGGCAGTGGTTACATACCAAGTGCCTCCTTGCCTTCACTTGCCGCTTGCCAGGTGCCATATTACGATTTGTCAAAATCAACTCTTAGTTTAAACCAACTTAGTCTTTAGAAAGACTGTTTGTTTATTGTGTACAGCAACTGCAGCACACTTTATGTTATAAACACTTACTACCTATACTACCATGAACAATAAGTTTAGTCTGTACTGGTACCGTTCCCTAGCGGAAACTTTGGACACTACCTATATAAACAAACAAGGGTTTCCTACTAAAACACTTGTTTATTTTTAATAACAATGATACCTATTCACAGTTTTATCTTACATATGTAGTTGTTACTCTTATTGCTTTATCTCTTATATACTATATCAAATAAAGAGATTTGCTCAATCTTGTTTACAATTTGTCGAAGCCTAGATTACCCTTTTATCACCCACTATACTAAATCTGTTCAAAAATACTGTTAACTAACAAACTTTAACCAAAACTACTACTCAATATATGTCCAGTACCACTTTATGAATAACCTTAACACAAGAATAATACTTATCAATCAATATTTCCGCTTGTTTTTCAAATTTTATACACCACCAATTTCAAACCTCTACATCCACCAATTTTCCCGCCAGTTCCATGGGATTGTCAATCATTGATGACATCACATATGTCACATCTCTCTGTGTCAGTATTCTCTGTCGGTTGTCATTATGGTTGTCAGTCTTAGAGACTGTCAATACGTTACTACTGTCTGTCACTGTTCTGTATGTGTCTGTTCATTTTGGTTGTTTGTCATAGACAGTGTCAAATATGTCACTGTTGTCTGTGTCACTGTTCTGTAAGTATTGGTTGATTTTGATTATCTGTAATAGACACTGTCAAATATGTCACAACTCTCAGTGTCACTGTTCTGTACGTATCAGTTCATTGTGGTTGTCAGTAATAGACGCCATTAAATATGTCACTACCATCTGTGTCGCTATTCTCTGTCAGTTTTTTTATCTGTGTCAGTGTACCCCTTCCAATAGAACCCAAGCATACATGTTACTTAGTCTCATGGTGGACATATTGTTTTACAGGGACAAGGTACAAGCAGCTCGGAACAGGGAGAAGAAACGAAACCAAAAAAATGCTGTTGAAAATTACAGTTACGGTGGTCTGTACGTATCAGTTCATTGTGGTGTCAGTAATAGACGCCAGCCATTAAATGTGTCACTACCATCTGTGTGTCAGTTTTTTTAACTGTGTCAATGCCCAATACAACCCAAGCATACATGTCACTTAGTCTCATGTCACTTAGTCTCATGTCACTTGGTCTCATGTCACTTAGTCTCATGTCACTTAGTCTCATGTCACTTAGTCTCATGTCACTTAGTCTCATGTCACTTAGTCTCATGTCACTTAGTCTCATGTCACTTAGTCTCATGTCACTTAGTCTCATGTCACTTAGTCTCATGTCACTTGGTCTCATGTCACTTGGTCTCATGTCACTTAGTCTCATGTCACTTAGTCTCATGTCACTTAGTCTCATGTCACTTAGTCTCATGTCACTTGGTCTCATGTCACTTAGTCTCATGTCACTTAGTCTCATGTCACTTGGTCTCATGTCACTTGGTCTCATGTCACTTAGTCTCATGTCACTTAGTCTCATGTCACTTAGTCTCATGTCACTTGGTCTCATGTCACTTAGTCTCATGTCACTTAGTCTCATGTCACTTAGTCTCATGTCACTTAGTCTCATGTCACTTAGTCTCATGTCATTTTTAGCCCTTTCCATGTCACTTAGTCTCATGTCACTTAGTCTCATGTCATTTTTAGCCCTTTCCATGTCACTTAGTCTCATGTCACTTAGTCTCATGTCACTTAGTCTCATGTCACTTGGTCTCATGTCACTTGGTCTCATGTCACTTGGTCTCATGTCACTTAGTCTCATGTCACTTAGTCTCATGTCACTTAGTCTCATGTCACTTAGTCTCATGTCACTTAGTCTCATGTCACTTAGTCTCATGTCACTTAGTCTCATGTCACTTGGTCTCATGTCACTTGGTCTCATGTCACTTAGTCTCATGTCACTTAGTCTCATGTCACTTGGTCTCATGTCACTTAGTCTCATGTCACTTAGTCTCATGTCACTTAGTCTCATGTCACTTGGTCTCATGTCACTTAGTCTCATGTCACTTAGTCTCATGTCACTTAGTCTCATGTCACTTAGTCTCATGTCACTTAGTCTCATGTCACTTGGTCTCATGTCACTTAGTCTCATGTCACTTAGTCTCATGTCACTTAGTCTCATGTCACTTAGTCTCATGTCACTTAGTCTCATGTCACTTAGTCTCATGTCACTTAGTCTCATGTCACTTAGTCTCATGTCACTTAGTCTCATGTCACTTGGTCTCATGTCACTTGGTCTCATGTCACTTGGTCTCATGTCACTTGGTCTCATGTCACTTGGTCTCATGTCACTTAGTCTCATGTCACTTGGTCTCATGTCACTTGGTCTCATGTCACTTGGTCTCATGTCACTTAGTCTCATGTCACTTAGTCTCATGTCACTTAGTCTCATGTCATTTAGTCTCATGTCACTTGGTCTCATGTCACTTGGTCTCATGTCACTTGGTCTCATGTCACTTGGTCTCATGTCACTTGGTCTCATGTCACTTGGTCTCATGTCACTTGGTCTCATGTCACTTAGTCTCATGTCACTTAGTCTCATGTCACTTAGTCTCATGTCACTTGGTCTCATGTCACTTGGTCTCATGTCACTTGGTCTCATGTCACTTGGTCTCATGTCACTTGGTCTCATGTCACTTAGTCTCATGTCACTTAGTCTCATGTCACTTGGTCTCATGTCACTTGGTCTCATGTCACTTGGTCTCATGTCACTTAGTCTCATGTCACTTAGTCTCATGTCACTTAGTCTCATGTCACTTGGTCTCATGTCACTTGGTCTCATGTCACTTGGTCTCATGTCACTTGGTCTCATGTCACTTGGTCTCATGTCACTTGGTCTCATGTCACTTGGTCTCATGTCACTTAGTCTCATGTCATTTTGTCTCATGTCACTTAGTCTCATGTCACTTAGTCTCATGTCACTTAGTCTCATGTCACTTGGTCTCATGTCACTTGGTCTCATGTCACTTGGTCTCATGTCACTTAGTCTCATGTCACTTAGTCTCATGTCACTTGGTCTCATGTCACTTAGTCTCATGTCACTTGGTCTCATGTCATTTTGTCTCATGTCACTTGGTCTCATGTCACTTGGTCTCATGTCACTTGGTCTCATGTCACTTAGTCTCATGTCACTTAGTCTCATGTCACTTGGTCTCATGTCACTTGGTCTCATGTCACTTAGTCTCATGTCACTTAGTCTCATGTCACTTAGTCTCATGTCACTTAGTCTCATGTCACTTAGTCTCATGTCACTTAGTCTCATGTCACTTGGTCTCATGTCACTTGGTCTCATGTCACTTAGTCTCATGTCACTTAGTCTCATGTCACTTGGTCTCATGTCACTTGGTCTCATGTCACTTAGTCTCATGTCACTTAGTCTCATGTCACTTAGTCTCATGTCACTTAGTCTCATGGTGGACATTGTTTTACAGGGACGAAGCAGCTGGGAATCGGGAGCAGAAACAAAACCCACCAAACGCTGTTGTTCAGTTCTACTACAGAATAGCTGTCGTATGTATATCTTTTGTTCACTGCTTGTAATGTTGCCACCCCCAACATGGAAACATATGGGATAGACCCCCATTCCCATTATAAAGGATGCAGTATTTATCTCACAAATACGGAATGTTACATATGTTTAGGGACGGATGGCAATCCTGGGCTTGATCCAATCACATAGAAATGAATAAAAATATAACAACTACCTGTTAGTCTAAATTAGTGCTGGTTCGATATATCGAAGTATCGTGATACTTGCGAAAGTTTGATACCGATATTTAGCGGTATCGCGATACTTCGATATTTTTGGTATCGAACGTCTACTGTTCGATACCTTCGATACCTTCGATACCTTCAATATTTCGGTACTTGACACCGAGTCCATTCGACGACGTCGATGCGAAGACGCAACATCATTGTTGATGACGATGTTGTTTACGGGAGCTATCACTACAGCGCTTCACAGCCTAAATTGACTTGGGCGTGGTTGTTTAAAAATAATATAACATAACATGTGAATTGTTTTCTAACACTTTATTGTAGAGTTAGTCTGTATAATAACTGTTTTCTGTGTGCGATCTTAGCCTAAGTCAGACTTCGCTTAGCCTCGTTATCCAAACCAAGGATCGTACGTGACGCTCCCCTTTGGTGGCACTACCATGTCATCTTTCTCCCTACTTTACTTACGGTTACGCATATAAAAACACACATCCTATAGCATTTTATAGAGTGTTTATTGCACGCACTAGTATTTATGAAACTAGTTTAATAATAATATTGTTAATATAAATAAGTATTCGAGCACGATGCGGAGGCTTTATTTATCCGGGTTCCGTTTGGTGGCGCTGTTTTGTTGTTTGGTGGCGCCACCATTTGCCGTACACGACGCCAACAACTAAGACGAACGACAACAAGTCGCAATGTTCATCGCTAATTTGGCACTTTTTCAACAAAGAGTGTCTGCTATGCTAGAAACGTCTCAAAGATAGCGAGGGAAATACATCGAATTTGACAAAACCTGTCACCAATCAAGAAGCTATCAAAACGTGATGATCAACTTTCATCGTATGGCATGTCGACGTCGTCGACAACGTCTCATTGCCATTATTGACTCGAGAAGGTGTTCTTTCAAAATATTCGACAATGAGCAAGCAGTGGACATCAAGTTACAGTCGAAGCGAATCGCCATCGGTTGCCGAATCTACTAAGTAACTGCGGCCACAGCGTCTAAAAGTGACATATGACGTGACTGTTTAACGATGACGATTCGCTTACTGCATCTGCTGTCACTGTGACACTGGCACTGGCCTGGCCAAACAGGTTCGCCACTGGCAGAGGCAGAGCCAGAGGTAGAGGAAGAAACTGACCTGTTCTTGAAAACAGTTGCAAAAACATTATGGGGCTTGTTATGTGTACTTGATAACGTGGTAATTTAAGTTTTATATTTAAACATATTGGTGTGAACTGGGAAGTACAATTGTAAATTTAATTAATATGTTTTCTATTATTAATTAGTGTTATTTTATTATAATGATCTATACAGTTTTGATGCTAAATCACAATTATCTTTACGATACAATTAATAATAAAAAAGTTATAACAGTGAGTGTTCAGCTGTACTGGCAGTGACACTATTATAAGTGATACCAGACTACATAATACAACAAATAACTGCACATATATTATTATTTATATTAAGTAATTAGTATTTTATATCTGTATCATTATCCTTTGGATAATTGGTTTCTGTAATTAATGGATGATTGTAATGAAGAATTTAGACTAGTGCTGGTTCGATACCAGGTTTCGTTCGATACAGATCGATACTTGAATTTTGTTCGATATTCGATACTTATGTTGTAATTAAGTCAAATTTTCACAGAGAACACAGTTCCCAGTAGAAGCACACAGAAGTAGTGCTGGTTCGATATCAGAATTCTTCGATACCGATCAATATATTACTGGTTCGATACCAGAATTCTTCGATATCAATCGATACCAGATTTTTAGTTGATACTCGAAATTTACCCTATAAGTGTAATTCAATACAGTAGAAACACTGCTATCACTTAGACTAATGCCATAGAAACACACACAATCTTTCACTTGTAGGGAAATATGTGATAATTTTATAGTCATGCAAACAATGATTAATATGCAATTTTCAATTTATGTAAGTACACAAACAACAGTTTCAATATAATTGATTACTGTTGTAAAACTAAAAGGTAACTGTAATATAATATTAAAACAATAAAGACAACTGCAATAAAATACCTAGTGACAAATTCATTAATTGCACTGAATTATTTTAAATTAATAACAGTACTTCCCCCAGCTGTTTGTAAATACACTTTAATATAGCAGCTTAATTTCAAGTGTGTCTCCTAAAATGACGATCAACAAATACAGCTGAAACAAATGAAACATTCAAATAATGTTATTATTATATAAAAACTAAGATTAATCTGCAAATCTGATGTGTATGTAAACAAAATCTTTATGTTTAGTCATGTATTGTGGGGATAGATCATGGTACTTAATAGTGGCCGCAGCTCATTTTTGATGTAGGAATAAAGAACAATGAATACATATATAACAGGTTGGAAATGGGCATAATTTAATGCCAAAAATGGTATGCATATCAGGCATACCCACAGTGTACATGTCTGTCATGAAATGTTTTTACACACAGTTGTGTACATAACCATACATTGTACAAGTGAAATCAAATATATAGACAGTACAACAAAATACTAAACTACGACATCAAAAAGGTTAGGGGCAACATGCCACAAGCCCGGCTCATATTGATGAGGAGTGACACCCCCACCCAAGGCCACATTTACAAACAGCTGTAACAACGCTGCAACAGTTCCTAGTTTAGCTGTAATTTACCAACCAAAGGCAATATGTGTCCATGCAAGGTCCACAGTAGACATAGCAGTGAAGAAATAATTGTAAGACGGATAATTAGTATTTCGGGGCATCTAATAAATACATTGTCTATGATCCCGATTTTGAGATTATTTTTTGTTATGTGTTACAAAGCATGCACCATGGTAACATAATAAATAAATACCAACCTACATCTCAGACCCGGCTGAGCTGGACAGACAGGCTTTTCTGAAATGTATGATAACAGCACTGGAAACAACAGGCCAGCAGTGTTAGCAACTTTGTACATACTATGAATAAATTTAATGTAATGTAATTTAATGTAAATGTAAACAATGTTTTAGTCCGAAAACTCAAATATTAAAACAATTAAGACGCTTTGCAAGTTAGTCTCACAGACATCGACGTGTAACACAGTAATACAATCTTAGCAAACCATATGCACGAGGAAATGAAGACCAAAATTAAAGCGACTTACATTGATCAATTCAAACATCAGAGTGGGAAGTCTTTGCGGTCTTTTTCCATGTTGCCAAGGGTGGACTAGACCACAACTGCTGAGGGGTGAAAGGTTGGTTTAGACAACCGTTTACGTTATTGCATAATACATAACCACCATAAAATTACTTTTGGCTTTACCAAGAAGTTGACATTTACGTTTATGTGATGGTTCCAGTGTAGAATGGGTGTGACACACATGCATGATAGCAGTCAGCAAAACAATATTCACACAAACCGCAAACCATACGTGTCTTGTCAAGTAATCACATGCGGTATGTTTATATTATGTACATCTAAACAGGTCAAATAACCTGATCCATTGTTCCGTTATTCATCTTTTCTTCACTCCACTGTCTTCCACAGAACTGGCGGATCCTGAAGACCAAGATGGTAGAAGTATTCTACTCGAAGGAGCTGTGGAAGGCATCGCTGAAGACGATCGAGGGCAACTTCGGCATGGGTGTGATGTCGTACTTCCTGTTCCTCAAGTGGCTGTTCCTCTTCAACATCCCCACGTTCCTCATCGTCTTCTTCTTCCTTGTCATTCCACAGCTTATCTGGCGTGCCCAGAACAAGAACTCGTCATTTTACATGGCGAGCAACGCCAGCTTCACTGGAGTCGAGCTTCTGAGTGGCGGGGTAAGTACGCATCAGTGTGTAGTGAGCAGAAATAAAGTCACTGGAAAAAGTCACGTTTTTGTCTAGGAAAAAGTCTCAGGAAATAAAGTCACAATGTAATTGTATTCAAATATTATAATAGTAATAATAATGTAATTGATTTATATGGCGCCCAAATCAATAGCATTGCTCTCGGGTGCTTTACATGCATGTATAACTGTACAGATATTAGTTAAGATCGGATGATATATTAAAACAGAAAAGCTTTCGAAATGTAGGCCTTTAAATGAAATAGTAAAATAAAATAAAACATTCATTGCATTACTTGTTATACATCAGTGGGCAAAAAATTAAAAGTATGTGATAAATATTAATGAAAAACTAAGTAACAGCTAAAATGTAAGAAAATTTATTATTTTAGATTTAAAATCATGATAATAATAACTGTCAAGCTAACACAAAGCTACTTGAGCACATGTATGCAATGTTGTATCAGAGCTGTCAAATTGTGGTAGATGTCAGTCAGTATTTTTCTGCATATAGATACAGGCGTCATTTTAATTTGTGATACGTTCCAGGAAAATCAATGTCTGGTTCTAGCAGAAATGAAGGTGTGTCAGGATTTAGATTACATTGTGGGAAAACAGGGTGTTAGAATGTCACAAATTATGTATAACATGTGTGGAAATGAAGGCTAATTAATGTCTGAAAGTGTGAATGGCCTAATAAAAAAATCTTGCAGGCGATGACAGAAATGTCCGCCTATGGGATACTCAAATATTGTCTCACATCAAGCGACGGGTATGGGTCTAGCTGTGAGTCTTGTTTGTGCTGACAGGACTGGTTCAAGCGAACAGAGCTCTACTTTGGTAGCTATGAGTCTTGTTTGTGTTGACAGGACTGGTTCAAGTGGACAGAGCTCTACTTTGGTAGCTATGAGTCTTGTTTGTGCTGACAGGACTGGTTCAAGCGAACAGAGCTCTACTTTGGTAGCTGTGAGTCTTGTTTGTGTTGACAGGACTGGTTCAAGCGAACAGAACTCTACTTTGGTAGCTATGAGTCTTGTTTGTGTTGACAGGACTGGTTCAAGTGGACAGAGCTCTACTTTGGTAGCTATGAGTCTTGTTTGTGCTGACAGGACTGGTTCAAGCGAACAGAGCTCTACTTTGGTAGCTGTGAGTCTTGTTTGTGTTGACAGGACTGGTTCAAGCGAACAGAGCTCTACTTTGGTAGCTATGAGTCTTGTTTGTGTTGACAGGACTGGTTCAAGTGAACAGAGCTCTACTTTGGTAGCTGTGAGTCTTGTTTGTGTTGACAGGACTGGTTCAAGCGAACAGAACTCTACTTTGGTAGCTGTGAGTCTTGTTTGTGTTGACAGGACTGGTTCAAGCGAACAGAACTCTACTTTGGTAGCTGTGAGTCTTGTTTGTGTTGACAGGACTGGTTCAAGCGAACAGAACTCTACTTTGGTAGCTATGAGTCTTGTTTGTGTTGACAGGACTGGTTCAAGCGAACAGACTCTACTTTGGTAGCTGTGAGTCTTGTTTGTGTTGACAGGACTGGTTCAAGTGGACAGAGCTCTACTTTGGTAGCTATGAGTCTTGTTTGTGTTGACAGGACTGGTTCAAGCGAACAGAGCTCTACTTTGGTAGCTTGAGTCTTGTTTGTGTTGACAGGACTGGTTCAAGCGAACAGAGCTCTACTTTGGTAGCTGTGAGTCTTGTTTGTGTTGACAGGACTGGTTCAAGTGAACAGAACTCTACTTTGGTAGCTATGAGTCTTGTTTGTGCTCCCAGGACTGGTTCAAGTGAACAGAGCTCTACTTTGGTAGCTATGAGTCTTGTTTGTGTTGACAGGACTGGTTCAAGCGAACAGAACTCTACTTTGGTAGCTGTGAGTCTTGTTTGTGTTGACAGGACTGGTTCAAGTGGACAGAGCTCTACTTTGGTAGCTGTGAGTCTTGTTTGTGTTGACAGGACTGGTTCAAGCGAACAGAGCTCTACTTTGGTAGCTGTGAGTCTTGTTTGTGTTGACAGGACTGGTTCAAGTGGACAGAGCTCTACTTTGGTAGCTATGAGTCTTGTTTGTGTTGACAGGACTGGTTCAAGCGAACAGAACTCTACTTTGGTAGCTATGAGTCTTGTTTGTGTTGACAGGACTGGTTCAAGCGAACAGAACTCTACTTTGGTAGCTGTGAGTCTTGTTTGTGTTGACAGGACTGGTTCAAGCGAACAGAACTCTACTTTGGTAGCTGTGAGTCTTGTTTGTGTTGACAGGACTGGTTCAAGTGAACAGAACTCTACTTTGGTAGCTATGAGTCTTGTTTGTGTTGACAGGACTGGTTCAAGCGAACAGAGCTCTACTTTGGTAGCTGTGAGTCTTGTTTGTGCTCCCAGGACTGGTTCAAGTGGACAGAGCTCTACTTTGGTAGCTGTGAGTCTTGTTTGTGTTGACAGGACTGGTTCAAGTGAACAGAACTCTACTTTGGTAGCTGTGAGTCTTGTTTGTGTTGACAGGACTGGTTCAAGTGAACAGAGCTCTACTTTGGTAGCTGTGAGTCTTGTTTGTGTTGACAGGACTGGTTCAAGCGAACAGAACTCTACTTTGGTAGCTGTGAGTCTTGTTTGTGTTGACAGGACTGGTTCAAGTGAACAGAGCTCTACTTTGGTAGCTGTGAGTCTTGTTTGTGTTGACAGGACTGGTTCAAGCGAACAGAACTCTACTTTGGTAGCTGTGAGTCTTGTTTGTGTTGACAGGACTGGTTCAAGTGGACAGAGCTCTACTTTGGTAGCTATGAGTCTTGTTTGTGTTGACAGGACTGGTTCAAGCGAACAGAACTCTACTTTGGTAGCTGTGAGTCTTGTTTGTGTTGACAGGACTGGTTCAAGCAAACAGAACTCTACTTTGGTAGCTGTGAGTCTTGTTTGTGTTGACAGGACTGGTTCAAGTGGACAGAACTCTACTTTGGTAGCTGTGAGTCTTGTTTGTGTTGACAGGACTGGTTCAAGCGAACAGAACTCTACTTTGGTAGCTGTGAGTCTTGTTTGTGTTGACAGGACTGGTTCAAGCGAACAGAACTCTACTTTGGTAGCTGTGAGTCTTGTTTGTGTTGACAGGACTGGTTCAAGTGAACAGAGCTCTACTTTGGTAGCTATGAGTCTTGTTTGTGTTGACAGGACTGGTTCAAGTGGACAGAGCTCTACTTTGGTAGCTATGAGTCTTGTTTGTGTTGACAGGACTGGTTCAAGCGAACAGAACTCTACTTTGGTAGCTGTGAGTCTTGTTTGTGTTGACAGGACTGGTTCAAGTGGACAGAACTCTACTTTGGTAGCTGTGAGTCTTGTTTGTGTTGACAGGACTGGTTCAAGTGAACAGAGCTCTACTTTGGTAGCTATGAGTCTTGTTTGTGTTGACAGGACTGGTTCAAGCGAACAGAACTCTACTTTGGTAGCTACACAAACCTTACCATTAATGTGATCGGTGACACCAGCTACAATATGCGCTTTGCGTACCTTCTCACCTGTGCCGGGTTCTATGTCATCACTCTACTCGTGTTGGCATACAGGTGAGTGCATTCCCATGGCAGTCTGCATTTCAGGCAGACATTTCCGGTGATTTTGGTAGTAACGGATGGCTGTATAAATTCACGTGGACCCCAACACATAGGCTTCAGCAGGGTTTTTGTTTCGTCTGGTGGATCAGCCATTTTTAAGTAGCCGTTAAATCTCCATTCCAGAGATTGACATTCTATCATTAATTAGTGAATGAAGAAACAATTTGCTAATATTTTGGTATTAATAATTTTCAAGCATTATATGTATTGATATATGTACTGATATATACATATATACATATATATATATATATATATATATATATGATATAATGTATATAGTTTATAATTTATAATAATATCAATTAAATAATATAATTAAATAATTGAAATATTATTAATACCAAAATATTAGCAAATTGTTTCTTCATTCACTAATTGATTAATTTAATACAGTGCCGTGAGCAATATATATATATTTATATATATATTGCTCACCGGCACTGTATGAAATCAAAGTATTGGGCGCCTGCTGTGCTTTGCTCACTTTATGGAGCGTGAGATACACCTGTAGCATGAAAGAACAGAAACAAATGTGGGTGGAAAATGGCAATGCCTTTAATTACACAAATAAAAAGAAGTGACATAGTATACAAAACTTGAAGGCTAGAGGAATTCCTCAAATGACGTCAATTTTAGCCAATAGGAATGTTTATCTGAGAGACCTATCTGTAAATAAACGTCACCAGTTGCAAAGCACAGCTCATAGTGGTCCCCTGATTGGCTTAAAACTGCGAACGCATGCGCAGTGCGCACTTGCTAGCTGTAAACATTGGAATCGATCGGATCACTGCAACGAAACATTGCTAAATACTCAGATTATGTTGCGATAACCGCAATAAACTACTTGCAAGACATATCTTCAACAATAAGCACAACTTGGGAGGGGGTTTAGAATACATCAAAAGGTGGAATAGAAGCAAAACCGCTGAATTAAGAACGACAACGCACTCGATCATGTGCTTGCATGATTGCGAACTTCAAATGCGATTTTCTCAGTTTGAAGCTTTCTACCCCGGGCATGTTCAGTGTCGAATAACTTTGGCTGTGCGTGAGGTAGCTCTATAATGTTTGCACCGTTGGAAAGCTTAATAAATATTCTTTCCAATGATAGTACTAAATCAATTTATTTGTGACTCAGTTTTGTGTGACTGATTTCATTAGAACAGGTCACACACACACGCATGCACGCATGCACGCATGCACGCACGCACGCGCACGCACACGCACACACACACACACATAATTATATATATATATATATATATATATATAATTATATATGTTGCCCAATATGATATTAGATTAAGGTAAATAAAAGACAATTATATTTAATAATTAAGGTGTATGACAAAGTTCCAAAAAATATTAACACAATTACATAACTAGTTGCAACATGCACAAATTAACTGAAATATTATATATTAAAAAGGTATAAATTAATCAAATAGAATATCATAAAAAGTGTGCTACCAAGTGCAGTCCATCAGTGGAAGTACACCAACGTAGACAACTGAGTTTTATGGAGTGTCTTGAGCCATACATGGTGTGTTTACAGCCTCGTGAAGTCATATAAGATCCACTTCATAGAAGGAAGTCAGTCGAACCAGCTGTACTATGTGGCGAAGGTGCTGTGTGGTTGGGACTTCACAGTGACAGAAGAGGCCACCTGCATCTCCCACCACACAGCCCTCTCTAAAGAACTACAGGTACATCTCGCACCACACAGCCCTCTCTAAAGAACTACAGGTACATCTCACACCACACAGCCCTCTCTAAAGAACTACAGGTACATCTCACACCACACAGCCCTCTCTAAAGAACTACAGGTACATCTCACACCACACAGCCCTCTCTAAAGAACTACAGGTACATCTCACACCACACAGCCCTCTCTAAAGAACTACAGGTACATCTCACACCACACAGCCCTCTCTAAAGAACTACAGGTACATCTCACACCACACAGCCCTCTCTAAAGAACTACAGGTACATCTCACACCACACAGCCCTCTCTAAAGAACTACAGGTACATCTCCACCACACAGCCCTCTCTAAAGAACTACAGGTACATCTCCACCACACAGCCCTCTCTAAAGAACTACAGGTACATCTCACACCACACAGCCCTCTCTAAAGAACTACAGGTACATCTCACACCACACAGCCCTCTCTAAAGAACTACAGGTACATCTCACACCACACAGCCCTCTCTAAAGAACTACAGGTACATCTCACACCACACAGCCCTCTCTAAAGAACTACAGGTATCTCACATCACACAGCTCTCAAAGACTACACGTACATCTCACACCACACAGCCCTCTCTAAAGAACTACAGGTACATCTCGCACCACACAGCCCTCTCTAAAGAACTACAGGTACAGCCACTGCGGAAATGTCATCACATTATGTTGTAGATATCTTGTGTTCTAATGGTCCGTTTAAATACACTGTCTCATCTCACATTGACTGATCTCACATTGTCTGATCTCACATCGACTGATCTCACATTGACTGATCTCACATTGGCTGATCTCACATTGTCTGATCTCACATTGTCTGATCTCACATTGACTGATCTCACATTGACTGATCTCACATTGGCTGATCTCACATTGTCTGATCTCACATTGTCTGATCTCACATTGTCTGATCTCACATTGTCTGATCTCACATTGTCTGATCTCACATTGTCTGATCTCACATTGACTGATCTCACATTGTCTGATCTCACATTGCTGATCTCACATTGTCTGATCTCACATTGTCTGATCTCACATTGACTGATCTCACATTGTCTGATCTCACATTGTCTGATCTCACATTGTCTGATCTCACATTGACTGATCTCACATTGTCTGATCTCACATTGTCTGATCTCACATTGTCTGATCTCACATTGTCTGATCTCACATTGTGATCTCACATTGTCTGATCTCACATTGTCTGATCTCACATTGTCTGATCTCACATTGTCTGATCTCGCATTGTCTGATCTCACATTGTCTGATCTCACATTGTCTGATCTCACATTGTCTGATCTCACATTGACTGATCTCACATTGTCTGATTCAATTGTCTGATCTCACATTGCTGATCTCACATTGATGACTCACATTGTCTGATCTCACATTGACTGATCTCACATTGTCTGATCTCACATTGTCTGATCTCACATTGTCTGATCTCACATTGACTGATCTCACATTGTCTGATCTCACATTGTCTGATCTCACATTGATCTGATCTCACATTGTCTGATCTCACATTGTCTGATCTCACATTGTCTGATCTCACATTGTCTGATCTACATTGCTGATCTCACATTGATGATCTCACATTGTCTGATCTCACATTGCTGATCTCACATTGTCTGTATCTCACATTGACTGATCTCACATTGGCTGATTCACATTGTGATCTCCATTGGCTGATCTCCATTGACTGATCTCACATTGTCTGATTTCATTGCTGATCGCATTGATGATCTCACATTGCTGATCTCACATTGCTGATCTCACATTGTCTGATCTCACATTGTCTGATCTCCATTGTCTGATCTCAATTGACTATCCACATTGTCTGATCTCACATTGGCTGATCTCACCTCACATTGTCTGATCTCACATTGTCTGATCTCACATTGTCTGATCTCACGTTGACTGATCTCACATTGTCTGATCTCACATTGTCTGATCTCACATTGTCTGATCTCACATTGTCTGATCTCACATTGTCTGATCTCACATTGACTGATCTCACATTGTCTGATCTCAATTGACTGATCTCACATTGACTGATCACACATTGACTGATCTCACATTGACTGAACTCACATTGTCTTAACTCACTTTGACTGATCTCACATTGTCTGATCTCACATTGTCTGATCTCACATTGTCTGATCTCACATTGACTGATCTCACATTGTCTGATCTCACATTGTCTGATCTCACATTGTCTGATCTCATATTGACTAATCACACATTGACTGATCACACATTGAGTGATCTCACCTCACATTGACTAATCACACATTGTTTGATCTCACATTGGCTGATCTTACATTGACTGATCGCACATTGAGTGATTTCACCTCACATTGTCTGATCTCACATTGACTGATCTCACATTGTCTGATCTCACATTGACTGATCTCACATTGTCTGATCTCACATTGTCTGATCTCACATTGACTGATCTCACATTGTCTGATCTCACATTGTCTGATATGACATTAACTGATCTCACATTGACTGATCACACATTGACTGATCTCACATTGACTGATCTCACTTTGTCTGATCTCACATTGTCTGATCTCACATTGACTGATCACACATTAACTGATCTCACATTGGCTGTTCTCTCATTGACTGATCTCACATTGACTGATCTCACATTGACTGATCTCACATTGACTGATCTTACATTGTCTGATCTCACATTGACTGATCACACATTAACTGATCTCACATTAACTGATCACACATTAACTGATCTCACATTGTCTGATCTCACATTGACTGATCTCACATTGACTGATCTCACATTGTCTGATCTCACATTGACTGATCTCACATTGTCTGATCTTACATTGGCTGATCTCACATTGTCTGATATGACATTAACTGATCTCACATTGTCTGATATGACATTAACTGATCTCACATTGTCTGATATGACATTAACTGATCTCACATTGTCTGATCTCACATTGACTGATCACACATTGTCTGATCTCACATTGTCTGATCTCACATTGTCTGATCTCACATTGACTGATCTCACATTGACTGATCACACATTGTCTGATATGACATTAACTGATCTCACATTAACTGATCACACATTAACCCATTTTATCCTGAAGCTAGTGCAGACGAGTTGCAGCCAGTTCCTGATCATTTCCTCAAACCAATCTGTCAGCATTAAAAAATGACAGGCCTTCATTTAAAATGGACATAACTTTATTATTTCTCAATCAATTTTTAAATGTGATATACCTTTAGAAAGTAGATAAAATAAACTATACAGTCGCATCGATAAACTCATAGTTTTATCATATATATTATATGTGGCATATGGCAAAACATGCCTAATAAATTCAAACCTATGTTGAGGTTTGTCACATTACTTTTCACCAGACATTTTCGCCATGAAGGAAGCAACATGTCAAGGAGCAAGTTGAGTTTATTTTATGCATTAATCTCTGCTGAAAATAAAGGTATACAACTTGTCCACACATCTTGGATAATAATCTCATAATGTAATAATTTTTGTAATACCCCCACGTCAGTCGACTGAATCGCCAACGTGTGGCGCCGCTGAGCGGAATTATGCAAATTTTTGAAATATTTTCTGTCAAACATAAATAATTCTGTGGCTCATTTCTTATAACTAATAAAGAAGTACTATAAAGTAACAACTTTGTTCAACATTTCAACATCACTTTATTTATGAAGTAGTTACCGTCGTTGGAAATATTCTTAACTTTGTTTGGCGCCAAAAATACGGCGTGGAGCGAGGTGGGTGAAAATGGATGCCGTTGTCGGTTGACCCACTTCGATGGCTTCAAAGTATGTCTTCACGGACAAATGTCGCATCAAGTACCATAACCGTCCATCTTATATCGTCTATCCACTTGTGTGCCTTCTTGTCATCACCAGTATGAAGTAAATTAGCGGAGTTATCCTTCAAAATACGTCAACATTTAACGATCTTTGCGACTCGACGCCATCTTTGATTTCACTTTAGCTTGGGGGTACCCGCTTTGAACTGCAAATACCCACAGAACGGCGCTGATTGGTTGAAAAATATGAGTTTCCTAGTGATCCCGATATACTGACGTCATTCGGTGTTAACCAGCCAATGGGATTCCAAAACGTCAGAGTGCAGGGAAGCCGTGTCAAGTGCAAACTACGACTAGAATCGTATTCCGGATAAAAAGGGTAACTACGACTAAAATCGTATTCCGGATAAAATGGGTTAACTGATCTCACATTGTCTGATCTCACATTGTCTGATCTCACATTGTCTGATCTCACATTGACTGATCTCACATTGGCTGATCTCACATTGTCTGATATGACATTAACTGATCACCCATTGACTGAACTCACATTGACTGATCTCACATTGTCTGATCTCACATTGTTTGATCTCACATTGTCTGATCTCACATTGACTGATCTCACATTGACTGATCACACATTAACTGATCTCACATTGTCTGATCTCTCATTGACTGATATCAAATTGACTGATCTCACATTGGCTGATCTCACATTGACTGATCTCACATTGACTGATCTCACATTGACTGATCACACATTGACTGATCTCACATTGACTGATCACACATTGTTTGATCTCACATTGACTGATCTCACATTGATTGATCTCACATTGATTGATCTCACATTGGCTGATCTCACATTGTCTGATCTCACATTGTCTGATCTCACATCGTATGATCTCACATTGACTGATCACACATTGACTGATCTCACATTGTCTGATCTCACATTGTCTGATCTCACATCGTATGATCTCACATTGACTGATCACACATTGACTGACTCACATCCTGGCCACAGAACGACCCACACAGCACAGGTGAGCTACATGGCGTTGTGACACAGACTTTTTTTTACCAGGTTTAGATTATACCTGTATATTTTTATAAGTGCTTCAATCATAAACCTCTTTTCTGACAGTTGTTTCAATGAGACTGAACAAGTGTTTCAGATTCTGAACATTACAGAAGAATTAGCTCAGGTTTTTATAAGACGGCATAAAATATCAGGAGACATATTTTAACTGTCGTTGTGTACTGTCAAAGGAGCCACCTTAAGTCAGGGGCATACTAGTTCAGTGGTAGTTTGCAAGACTGGAATTCGATGGGTTGAGGTAATATGACATTTACTGTCATTTCAAGACATGAACAGGTTTTTATACCATTTTGCTTGTATATTTTGGAAGAAACGTAAACTGAATGTTCAGTTAAACCTCAAACTATAACACGAGAACACTAGAACATTGACCTGTGACTCAAGTTCAGTGTAACTCAGTCACATATAAATTGTACAATGATCTACCTGATTACATGTTATACCATCGCAACAGTTCAACCCATAAAGCATTGCACTGAAGGCATTGAATTGAAACACGCTATACTATAACACATCAAATCTTTACTGGGTAGACAGCCTTCTTATTTTACACCCTGCTGTGGGCAGACAATTTTAAGATGGCAGCCATCTGTGAATTACGCTGCCTGTTGCTTGCATTAAAATTCTAATAACTCGATAACCGATGCATGAAAATATATGAAATTTCAGATCTTGAAGCAACCTTCAACAATTATGATGACAACATAAATAAGCAACTTCATCATGCTACATATTAAATATTAAATCTTAGAACACACAACAGTGATCCTGTGGAACTAATGTAGCCATGTATGTTAGTTTTATCCTAGTAAAACATTTATCCAATTTTAACAGTTAGTTTTCAAATTATAGTTACTTTTGTAAACAACGCCAACACGACTGAAGACAAAAATTATGCCATAATTTACAAAATGGCTATCGTCTACCGATCACATTGCCGAATGGAAGTTTCTTTTCGTATGTAAAATCAACACTCGAATAACGAAAGATAGCACACTCCTTTCACATATCGATGCTCCCTTATCAGAAGCAATGTGACCATAGCGCATTTTAATAAAATACCATAAAATAAATAACAATGACACAATCAACAAAATGGCTGTATATCGGCGAAATGAACATGCCGTTGACGGGTCATCTTCTTTGTATCTCAACAATGAAAAGTCGCACAGACAACGTAGATGGACGATAACAGGATCTCCGTGATCGCTATCGACATTATTCACGTTGTAAACATCAATATCTGACTCGAAATCGTCGAGAAATGATCTCAGTAATATCCACTGCACGATGTCAGAGGTCAACTAGACGAACGTACCTCAACATCCTTCAAAATTAAACTCACTTAATTCGCAAACGAAACCAATTTTTCACAAGATGGCGACAGCACATGTTTCTGTGACCTACATAGAGCTTAGATCAGCAGTTTGAGCTGGCTGGTTAATGTAAAAGAAGGATCTGATCGCGGTAAACGAAAGGCCCACGAACTGTGAGTTTACTGAGTGGTTTTGGACGGTTTTGGAATTGTATAACACATTGAATTGTGAGCTAGCAAACTGTAACACATCAGACCTTAACCCAATAAACTTTTACAGCCTATTTAAAGGAAGGTTGCCAGTTTCTTTGCCCAGAATTTGCCGAGCAGTAATTTGTAACAGGAAGTCTGCTGTCTAGAATGTGGGAAAGTTAAATACCAAAGGGTATTGTGGTTAACTTTGGTTGCATCGGCATTATTGCCAATCAAATTTGTCTTGAAACTGGATGTTTTGTTTACATTTGCAACATACTGCAGGTGGAATCTTTCAAGTTGCGAACATTGTTCCCGCGCTTAATAAACTAAATAAACAAACACAAACTGCCAGGCAGTAAACCTTCAACATGTATGTTGCGCTACATGTTGTAGTCAATGTAATATTAAATGAAGAAATAGAACCTACCAGCTGGCGCTCTCACTTAACACATTGAACTGTTGACGCATGACCTATGACCTGTGTGCACTGTGACAACTGCTGTGTCTTGTTGCAGGAGTATGTGAAAACATTTGGCAAGGCGGAGGAGCACAAGACATGGCCGCAGTGGTGTGGGATGGTATTTCTCAGACTTGTCATCAACATCGCCGTCGTCGCCGCTCTCGCGGGTTTTGGATACTTGGTCTGGTTCGTTGCCCCCCTCACTGATGCCACAAAGCGAGATGAACAGGTCTGAGATGTTATACTCTAAATTATTGTAAACAGGTTTCGAGAATAAATATTGTCTCTGTAATTTGAATGTTGTTATTTAAAATAAGTTTATTTTACAGTTAACGCAAAAATGTATATAATGTTATTATGTAGGCCAACAGCTCAACTGTACACACAACACAAACACACATTAACCATCAAAGTGATCAAACATTCACATTCCTATGCACATTCGAATGTGACCACCAAATATTCGCATTCGAATGTGATCATAAAAGAGGACATTTACATTCGTGTAAAGTTACACATTTGCATCCACATTCGAATGGAATAGTGTGCATTTGTTAACAAGCCTGCAGCACTTCACCACCTACACCGCCTACACCGCCTACACCACCTACACCACCTACACCGCCTACACCACCTACACCGCCTACACCACCTACACCGCCTACACCACCTACACCGCCTACACCACCTACACCGCCTACACCACCTACACCGCCTACACCACCTACACCGCCTACACCGCCTACACCGCCTACACCGCCTACACCGCCTACACCGCCTACACCGGCCTCACCACCTACACCGCCTACACCACCTACACCGCCGCCTACACCACCTACACCGCCTACACCGCCTACACCGCCTACACCACCTACACCGCCTACACCACCGCCTACACCGACCTACACCGCCTACACCGCCTACACCGCCTACACCGCCTACACCGCCTACACCGCCTACACCGCCCTCACCACCTCACCGCCTACACCACCTACACCGCCTACACCACCGCCTACACCACCTACACCGCCTACACCGCCTACACCGCCTACACCGCCTACACCGCCTACACCGCCTACACCGCCTACACCGCCTACACCGCCTACACCGCCTACACCGCCTACACCGCACTACACCGCACTACACCGCCTACACCGCCTACACCGCCTACACCGCCTACACCGCCTACACCGCATACACCGCCTACACCGCCTACACCGCCTACACCGCATACACCGCCTACACCACCTACACCGCCTACACCACATACACCGCCTTACGTAACACCACTTACACCACCCTGACTACTCCCATCTGGAGTGTTGCCATCACGAGAATTGTTGTGGCATTCTATTACAACTTACCAGAATATATCTGACGCTGTCCCTCTATATTTGCATATTTGCAGCGTATTTTGGTAACATCTTAATATGGTCTACTTTAATGTATGATATGTATCCTATCAGCCATGGATTTACTTGTAGCATAATTATCACCAATGACTGCTACAGTTACGTATCTTGTTTGTTAAGGGGTTTACCGTTGGCCCTATCCAGAGGGTGACCTTATTAATGAAGGTCCTGTGAATGCAGCCACACTAAACGTAACCTCTCATGAGGGTTACACTTGACGCTGCATCTCGGTACAATTCATTTGGATCAATTTCAGTACAATTTTAATTCATGTATGTTTATCAAGATCAATTCAAATTCAATTTAACTTTATTTAACCAGATTTAACCAGATTGCCATCAGAAACTTCCCACTTCAGATGGCTACAGATCCTGGCATTGCGACTGGGAAGTCGAATAAGGCTTGCTGAGAGTCCATCAATTGTCCGTCTGCTTCTGCTTTAAAGTTTTTCTATTAACTGGGACATTTCCAGCCTTTAAGGCCAATGGGAGTTTACAGTATAATAAGACAAAGCACTTAGTCAGAAACCATTCAAGGCCCACAGCAACAACAGTGATACCAAAAGCATGTTTGATACCATGTTGTTATGCAGTTTTCATAAAAAAACCATTCTGATTTGTCTTCCAGTAAAGCAACACACATCTTCATTATATAACACATGGTTATATAACCCAACCTCGGCTTTAACATATGATATAATGAATTTTTTTCAATACTCGAAGCAACGAACACTGTACTGTTTAAGATTGGTTAGATGAACTACATTCTTGATCTGCTGGAATGGGTGGACACTGGACAGACAGTTGCCTACTGCCCAGTGGACAATGTGATGCTATGTTCAACAAATAACATACAAATAACATAAATCAGTTAATATATAGAAATGTGCAAACAAACATTATATTTCAGTGCACATTTCCTATTTTATAGAGTACAGGGGGTAACTTCTTGAAGGATATTACCACACCCCTTGTGATCTCCGCCATCAACCTGATTGTGCCATTTATGTTCTCCTACCTCGCATCAGTAGAGAACTACCACAACCCATGGGTGGATATCTTCCTCACCATGCTCAGGTGAGTTAACTACCACAACCCATGGGTGGATATCTTCCTCACCATGGCTCCCCGGTGGAGTTGAGTTAATCCACAACCCATGGGTGGATATCTTCCTCACCATGCTCAGGTGAGTTAACTACCACAACCCATGGGTGGATATCTTCCTCACCATGCTCAGGTGAGTTAACTACCACAACCCGTGGGTAGATATCTTCCTCACCATGATCAGGTGAGTTAACTACCACAACCCATGGGTAGATATCTTCCTCACCATGATCAGGTGAGTTAACTACCACAACCCGTGGGTAGATATCTTCCTCACCATGCTCAGGTGAGCTAACTACCACAACCCATGGGTGGATATCTTCCTCACCATGCTCAGGTGAGTTAACTACCACAACCCATGGGTGGATATCTTCCTCACCATGCTCAGGTGAGTTAATTACCACAACCCATGGGTGGATATCTTCCTCACCATGCTCAGGTGAGTTAACTACCACAACCCATGGGTGGATATCTTTCTCACCATGCTCAGGTGAGTTAACTACCACAACCCATGGGTGGATATCTTTCTCATCATGCTCAGGTGAGTTAACTTACCACAACCCTTGGGTGGATATCTTTCTCATCATGCTCAGGTGAGTTAACTACCACAACCCGTGGGTGGATATCTTTCTCATCATGCTCAGGTGAGTTAACTACCACAACCCATTGGTGAATATCTTCCTCACCATGCTCAGGTGATTTAACTACCACAACCCATTGGTGGATATCATATTCACCATGCTCAGGTGAATTAACTATCACAACCCATGGCTGGATATCTTCTTTACCATGCTCAGGTGAGTTAGATACCTTGATGATCTTTCTCCTACAGGACAGAATTGAGTGGCGAATTACTTTCTCCACCATGAGTTTAATTAATCAAAACTCTATCGGACACGATCTGACCTCTCATCATGTGTTGTCTGTATGTGACCTCTCATCATGTGTTGTCTGTATGTGACCTCTCATCATGTGTTGTCTGTATGTGACCTCTCATCATGTGTTGTCTATATGTGACCTCTCATCATGTGTTGTCTATATGTGACCTCTCATCATGTGTTGTCTGTATGTGACCTCTCATCATGTGTTGTCTGTATGTGACCTCTCATCATGTGTTGACTGTATGTGACCTCTCATCATGTGTTGTCTGTATGTGCCCTCTCATCATGTGTTGACTGTATGTGACCTCTCATCATGTGTTGTCTGTATGTGACCTCTCATCATGTGTTGTCTGTATGTGACCTCTCATCATGTGTTGTCTGTGTGTGACCTCTCATCATGTGTTGTCTGTATGTGACCTCTCATCATGTGTTGTCTGTATGTGACCTCTCATCATGTGTTGACTGTATGTGACCTCTCATCATGTGTTGTCTGTATGTGACCTCTCATCATGTGTTGTCTGTATGTGACCTCTCATCATGTGTTGTCTATATATGACCTCTCATCATGTGTTGTCTGTATGTGACCTCTCACATGTGTTGTCTGTATTTGACCTCTCACCATATGTTGTCTGTATGTGATTTGACACAGATATTAAGTCACAACATTGTAAAATTGTGTTTACTACCTTTTTTCGATTCATTTATTGAAGTAGTTTTTTTTTCTATTCCACACATTGGAGCCAATCTTAAAAAGCAACATTCGTTATGTCACATTTGCATTGCTTTTTCGTCGTTGTATCAACTAATGTCACTATGTGTTGTTGTAGAACCATCACACTGAACATTGTCACCTTGGGAGCCCTTTTGATGTACTGGTTTATCTCTTCCGACATCAGTTGCACTAAACGAACCACTTCCACTACAATGGAAAATATCACTCTCTCCATGGCTAACGTCACCGAGTCACCAGCTGATGAGTCCTGCACAAAAGTAAGACCAGTCACCCACACACAGTCACTGTGACACACATACATACAATGCATACAGATACATACATACATATACATACATATACATACATATACATACATATACATACATATACATACATATACATATATACCTACATATGCATGCATACATATACATATGTATACATAGGTACACATACATATACATACATATACATACATACATATACATACATATTCATGCATACACTAACCCAACAGTTAATGTTGAGTTTCCTGTAACTATGTTACACCAGACAGCTTCTTCACATTCTGCTTCTTTTTCTAATTTTATTTCATAAGCCTGGATGGATTCTTTAATATATATAAATAACTCCACCTCCCCTTCTTCCTAATCTATCTTTCCTAAACATTACATATCCTGTCATTCCTAATTCGGCATCTGATATATCGGGTGTGGCCCAAGATTCAGTTATACCTATTATGTGAGGGTCAATATGTTCTACCATAATGTTTAGTTCATTTCTTTTGTTTACTATGCTCCTTGCATTTAAACAAACACATTTATAACCATATTCCGTAGGGCTTTCCAGGCTGTTCTTTGCTGATGTCTTTTTGCTATCTTTATCTATGCCTCTAGTATTTGGCTTCTCTGTGTATCCCCCCTGCGAAAACTAGTTTAAAAAGTTGCAACCTGTTCCATTGTCCATCGATCGAAGCAGGTTCTCAGAGAACACTGCTGCGCCATTTCCACTTAGATGGAGGCCATCTCTCATATACATGTCTTCTTTCCAAACAAAATATCCCCACAAATCTACAAATCCAACTCCTTCTTCTTCACACATCTGCTCTAATAGTGCGTTAATTGCCATCCTCTTGCAGTTTCTAAATGTTGCTTCCCTTCCCCTCATCACTGGCAAGATTCCTGAGAGTACGATCTGTTCAACTGTCGTCTTCTTCAGTGTCTCTACCAACTCTCTGTATGTCTTTACTATCCTGGTTGTTCCATCCCTGTCTGCATTGTACTAATATAGACCCCTCTTGGCCATGCCCCAATATGTTCTCTACCCGTTCAGTCACATGCTCTATCCTAGCCCCCGGAAGACAAACAACAACGTCTTCTCCTTTGCTTAATGTCCTGTCTGTCTTTCGCAAATTGGAGTCTCCCATAAATACCCTTTCTGTTGTCAATGCCCCCTCGATCACTGCTTCAGAGTAGCTCCTCCGTTTTGCATCTCCCTGGTTGCTGACTTTTCCCCCTGCCGCTTTCTCTGTTGTTCCTTTCTTTCCTGTCTCTTTTCTTCCTGTCATTGTCCTTGTTATTGACTTCCGTTTGGTTACATCTACTCTCACTTCCTTTCTTCCATTCGTCTTTCCTCCTGTCGCATCTACTTCTCTCATCTCCTGTCCCCTTGTCCCTCCCTCCTTCTCTACTGTCACTTTCTCCCCTGTCACTTTCCTGCATGTCATGTTTCCTGTTGTTCTTTCTCCATTTGTTTTCCTTGAATCACCCTCCCTCCACTCTCCATCCCCTTCACAATATCCGTTAGCCTAGCTAACTCTGCTGTCAGACAGTCCACTTTCCAACACCCTACACATTGGAACATAAACCCTTCCTCCGTTGTCTCTGACCAAGTTTTTCCGCACCCCAATACGGCAAAATCCACCAAGCTGTGGCAGTGGTTACACACCAAGTGCCTCCTTGCCTTCACTTGCCGCTTGCAAGGTGCCATATTACGATTTGATAAAATCAATTCTTAGTTTATACCAACTTAGTCTTTAGAAAGACTGTTTGTTTCTTGTGTACAGCAACTGCAGCACACTTTATGTTATAAACAACTTACTACCTATACTACCATGAACAATAAGTTTAGTCTGTACTGGTACCGTTCCCTAGCAGAAACGTTGGACACTACAAACAAGTGTTTTCTACTAAAATGCTTGTTTATTTTTAATAACAATGTTACCTATTCACAGTATTATCTTACATATGTAGTTGTTACGCTTATTGCTTTATCTCTTATATACTATATAAAATAAAGATCTTGTTTACAATTTGTCGAAACCTAGATTACCCTATTATCACCCACTATACTAATCTGTTCAAAAATACTGTTAACTAACAAACTTTATCCAAAACTACCACTCAATATATGTCCAGTACAACTTTATGAATAACCTTAACACAAGAATAATACTTATCAATCAATATTTCCGCTCGTTTTTCCAATTTTATACAACACCAATTTCAAGCCTCTACATCCGCCAATTTTTTCCACACTATATAATATATATAATAATACATACATATCATACATTAATAATATACATACATATAAATAAAATAATAAACAAAACAATGCAAAAACAAATAAAAACCCCAACAACACACACCACACCCCACCACAACACAAAAACCAAACACACAAAACCCCACAAAACACACCACACACACCACACACCCCCACACCCCCACACACCCACACACCCACCACACCACACACACCACACACCCCACACACACCACACACACACACCCCACACACCCCACACACCCCACACACACCACACCCCCACCACACACACCACCACAAAACCCAAAACCCCACAAAACACAAAACACAAAACCCCACACACACCACACACACACCCCACACAAACACCACACACACTCACACACCACACACACCCTCACCACCCCACAAAACACACACCCCACACACACACACACACACCCCACACAAACACCACACACACACACCCCACACACACCCACACCCACAACACACACACAAAACACCACACACACAACACAACCCACACACACACCACACACACACCAAAACACACACACACACACCCACACACACACACCACACACACACACACACACACACACACACACACACACACACACACACACACACACACACACACACACACACACACACACACACACACACACACACACACACACACACACACACACACACACACACACACACACACACACACACACACACACACACACACACACACACACACACACACACACACACACACACACACACACACACACACACACACACACACACACACACACACACACACACACACACACACACACACACACACACACACACACACACACACACACACACACACACACACACACACACACACACACACACACACACACACACACACACACACACACACACACACACACACACACACACACACACACACACACACACACACACACACACACACACACACACACACACACACACACACACACACACACACACACACACACACACACACACACACACAACACACACACACACACACACACACACACACACACACACACACACACACACACACACACCGGGAGTCAAACGGTCAGAAATGCGGGTAGAACAAATGTTTTTTCATGTAGGTGGTGAAGACATTAATTGTAATTAACATGAAATGTTTGATTTAGCATTTTTAACCACTTAAATATTTATATCAAATATCGGATATACCACCAGGCCTGTATCAGTAATTTTTTTGTAAATGCATTATTTATTATCCATAAAAGTAAAGTATTGTATAATGTAAATAGATATCTAATAAATATCTACGTCAAGTAAACAGCTTAAATAATATGTTACAGATAATTTTAGTACATAGTTTTACTAATAATTCAGCACTGTTGTATTCTCTTTTTCAGTGTTGGGAGAACTTTGTAGGACAACAGTTCTACTGTCTGGTGGTTATTGACTTTATCTTCATCATTCTCGGCACACTTTGCTCAGAGTTCCTCTATAAGAAGTATGTCATTTTATAATAATAACAATTGTAACATTTCTGTAGCATATCATTGAAAATTAAACTCAGAAGCGCAACAAGCAAAATCATTTGGTGACAGGCAAAAGTTGTCATTAGAGCATGAAACTGCCATAGAAATTTATGTCTGTGTTTAAGGATATACTTATGGTTTTTGGAGGTATTCATGCTGGGAGTGCTGAAAATTTTTTTATCAAATATGTGTAGAAAAATTTAAATAGCTAACTAGAAGGCTTTGTAGATTTAGGCTTTTTTAATTGTTTATTTCTCTAAAGGGATTTTCTCACACTGTTGATGTCCAATAGACGATGAAATTAATCATCAGGCCTCTGTCATCCAACCCCCGCAGACAAAAGTTTGTAAATATTGATATGTAGTAGTCCATAGTGTAAAATGTCTTATGCCAGGCAAAACGGCCTCTAACTGCCCCCCCCCAGAAACATTCCATTTGATACCAGACATGAACCGTCCAAATTTAATATTGTGTCCTAATGTCTACAAATGTTCCACCTGACCCATGATGGGACTGGGCCACTTGGTTTTCTCACAATCTGTCATGACGACCAAACACACACATACATAACAACTTCTAACCCTGACTTCACCCTTCAGACACGGCAGAATTAGTAGTGTTTAGTCAACCTATTTCATCCTTACAAGCCAGGGGTCAAAACAACCGTTGGCCCTGTAAGGCTGCAGAGTTGAACTATACAATTACAGCAATTGACTTCATCAGTCGCTACTGTGCCAACCAGTGCACCACCACTATTTGAAGACGGTTACACGACTGGTGGTAATCCCAATACAATGACCTATAAATGTGCTGAACGTTGCATGTAACACGAACAGTGGTTGATTTCATTGGCTGACATTAAAAGAAGAGTTTTTGAAAGGGATGTGCCAGGGGTAGAGAAGGCAGGTACTGACGTAATCAGTTGTAGTGACTCATGGCATATGCCAGGGGTAGAGAAGGCAGGTACTGACGTAATCAGTCGCAGTGACTCATGGCATATGAGGATATGCCAGGGGTAGAGAAGGCAGGTACTGACGTAATCAGTCGCAGTGACTCATGGCATATGAGGATATGCCAGGGGTAGAGAAGGCAGGTACTGACGTAATCAGTCGCAGTGACTCATGGCATATGCCAGGGGTAGAGAAGGCAGGTACTGATGTAATCAGTTGTAGTGACTCATGGCATGTGAGGATGAGTTATTTGTGCTGTTAGCAGTGCTGTGGGTGTCTATCTTCCATTTAATTTTATAGGATCCAGGTCAGAATCACGGGAGACGAGAATAAAGCTCCAGAATTCAACATCGGTCGCAACACGCTAAATCTGATCTACTCCCAAGCATTGGTGTGGTCGGTATATTCGTTGTCATACATAATTAGTGTGTCGTCATTATTCCATGTGAATCCAATCAATCTGGTGAACAGTCTGTTTGTATTTTTGGGTGATAAAATAGTGGAATCGAGCATGCATGAAATGCACATCATAGAAACATCCCACTTAGTTTTGTTGATGTAAGATTAAGATGATTAATTGATGAAAGTTAACATGTAAATATTTTATGGATATATATATATATATATATATATATATAATGTACTGATAAAATGTCTACATATATGTTTAGTAGAGCATACAGTGTATACGTATACTCGTCAAACAATTTGTCATGCTTGTTATATGTAAAATTGCCAATGATGTCCCTAACAACAGATTCACATCTCAAGTTAACATGTTGAGAAGCATACAAAGGTCTTTGTCATACATTGTGTGTGTTACTATTGGTGGAATAGATTGGCAACAAGATGGTTGTACCCAAGGAACTGTTGCCTTGTATTTTAGCTTCCCTCTACAGATTCTGTTCAGATCAAATACAGACTAAATATACACTAACATACCATGTTGATCTTATTGGCAATCGAGGAAACACAAAATGTAGTATATGCATAATGTGGTATCAATTAAAAACTCATCTGATTCCCGCATTTGATCTGGGAGACCTCTGATATCATACTTGACATGTGGCTGGTAGTGGTTGACAATCATACACCAATCATTAGTTCACATGAGTGGCTCATACCACCTTGTCTTGCAGGTTGGGGGTCTACTATTGCCCTTTTCTGCCACTCATCATGATAGTGAAGCTCTTGATTCTGTTCTACATCAAAAAAGTAAGTCTACAGCACTTAATCCACACACTTATGCGTAGGGACCAGATTGCTGTCACAACTTATCGGCGAACATTTAACATGCATGTTTGTGTTGGACATAAATTATGTATTTCTATTTCAGATGTGACGAAAAATCATGGAATTACTTTCACTTGGCCTCAGTGTCCCCACCCCTCAGCTGAAAATTGGTAAACCCTGTATGATATATTTAAATAATAACAGTATCGTTTGAAGCATAAAATATTGGATAAAAATATAAATAATTCGTCCCCAAACGACGGTAATTTTATCTGAAATTGGACATTGGCATTCTGAGATTGTGCAAGCTATGCTATACAAACTATGTTTGCAATTAGATAGAGAAGACATTTAATGTTATAGGAACATTTTGCAATTCAAAGCATTTCTGTGTGTTTTCTTTGTAAATTAACACAGTGTTTTTAACTAACAGCAGCAAGGTTGGAGTCATTCCACAATAATTTCTTTGTTCCCATTTTGCAAATACAGTGTAGATTACTTGACAGTTCAGGTACCTACAGCTTGCAAGTACATTGTAAGTACCACAAGTATACTAGCTAACTTGGGTTTAAGTGTGTCATTCAATTGTGGTGAGCATATTGACTGATTATCTAACATGAGTTACGTCACCGAAAAGGCTTGATGGTAGGTTATTGTCTTACTAACATGATGTTATTTAGGTAATAATGTTGTGTTGACAGTTATTTTATATAATATAACCTGCCTGCAGTTCAGTATGCTAGTAATAATTGTAAATTTAACTTAAGTACTTTGTTTAACATTGTTCTAGTTAACTGTTGGTTTCAGTAAGTGCCAAGTAGGGTGTATTATATACGTATAAGCTACTAGCGTAATAACGTATATGACTATTTACCCTAATCTGTATGGACCAATCAAAGGTTGTGTCATTGTACAGGGAGTACACAATTTGTTATCATGTGTTGTACAGGGATTGTACAGCTAGAGTGTGTTGTACATGGATTGTACAATTGTCATGTGTTGTACAGGGATTGTACAATTGCCATGTGTTATACAGGGGTGTACAACTGTCATGTGTTGTACAGAGATTGTACAACTGTCGTGCTGTACAGTGATTATAATTTTTTTTAATAATTATAACTGCCGTGTGTTGTAAAGGGATTGTACAACTGTCATGTGTTGTACTGGGATTGTACTACTGCCAAGTGTTGTACAGAGATTGGACAACTGTTATGTGTTGTACAGATGGTGTACAACTGTCATGTGTTGTACAAGGATTGTACAACTGTCATGTGTTGTACAGGGATTGTATAACTGGCATGTGTTGTACAGGGATTGTACAACTGGCATGTGTTGTACAGGGATTGTACAATTGCCATGTGTTATACAGGGGTGTACAACTGGCATGTGTTGTACAGAGATTGCACAGTGACTTGTCGTGTGTTGTAGGTGAGTGTCATGTACAACTGTCGACCGTCGGAGAAGTCGTGGCGTGGCGGCCCCACCTACACCATCATCCTACTGCTCCTCTTCGTCACCTTCCTACTCTGCTTCATCGCCCTCTCATACAGCATTGCCTTGTAAGTCCTTGTCTTCCCTTGTCTTAAAGCATTGTCTTGTAAGTCCTTGTCTTCCCTTGTCATAGGGCATTGTCTTGTGAGTCCTTGTCTTCCCTTGTCATAAAGCATTGCCTTGTGATTCCTTGTCTTCCCTTGTCATAAAGCATTGCCTTGTGAGTCCTTGTCTTCCCTTGTCATAAAGCATTGTCTTGTGAGTCCTTGTCTTCCCTTGTCATAAAGCATTGTCTTGTGAGTCCTTGTCTTCCCTTGTCATAAAGCATTGTCTTGTGAGTTCTTGTCTTCCCTTGTCATAAAGCATTGTCTTGTGAGTTCTTGTCTTCCCTTGTCATAAAGCATTGCTTGTGAGTTCTTGTCTTCCCTTGTCATAAAGCATTGTCTGTGAGTCTTGTCTTCCCTTGTCATAAAGCATTGTCTTGTGAGTTCTTGTCTTCCCTTGTCATAAAGCATTGTCTTGTGAGTTCTTGTCTTCCCTTGTCATAAAGCATTGTCTTGTGAGTTCTTGTCTTCCCTTGTCATAAAGCATTGTCTTGTGAGTTCTTGTCTTCCCTTGTCATAAAGCATTGTCTTGTGAGTTTGTCTTCCCTTGTCATAAAGCATTGTCTTGTGAGTTCTTGTCTTCCCTTGTCATAAAGCATTGTCTTGTGAGTTCTTGTCTTCCCTTGTCATAAAGCATTGTCTTGTGAGTTCTTGTCTTCCCTTGTCATAAAGCATTGTCTTGTGAGTTCTTGTCTTCCCTTGTCATAAAGCATTGTCTTGTGAGTCCTTGTCTTCCCTTGTCATAAAGCATTGCCTTGTGAGTCCTTGTCTTCCCTTGTCATAAAGCATTGTCTTGTGAGTTCTTGTCTTCCCTTGTCATAAAGCATTGTCTTGTGAGTTCTTGTCTTCCCTTGTCATAAAGCATTGTCTTGTGAGTTCTTGTCTTCCCTTGTCATAAAGCATTGTCTTGTGAGTTCTTGTCTTCCCTTGTCATAAAGCATTGTCTTGTGAGTTCTTGTCTTCCCTTGTCATAAAGCATTGTCTTGTGAGTTCTTGTCGATCTTGTCATACAGTGTTGTCTTTAAGTCCTTGTCTTCCGTTGTATGAGTAAATGAAAGTTTATTCAGAACATTGTTTACAACAATAAAACACAATAGAAACATGCAAATTTAATTACAATACTACAAGTTACAATGTTTGTCATACAGCATTGTCTTGTAAGTCCTTGTCTTCCTTTGTCATACAGCATTGTCTTATGAGTTATTGTCTTGTGAGTCCTTGTATTCCTTGTCACACTTCATAGTTTTGTAAGTCATTGTCTTGTGAATTTTTATTTAAAAAAATTTCACTTGTCCTACAGCATTGACCTTTTTATGAGATCAACAAACCTCATTTGACCAACTGTCAACTGTCCCCCCATGTCCCCATACAAGTGTCATGACCCGTGTAACCTGTCAGTCTCTGTGTCTTTCAGTATGTCGTCGTCGCAGGATTGTGGTCCTTTCTATGGCTACAATACGTCGTACGCAGTCGTCACCGAGGCTGTAGACAGTTGGCAGAAGACCCACAAAAGTGGCTTCGCCAGCGCTCTCGTTGAAATTCTCACTTCAGCGGCATTCTACATCACAATCTTTATGATTTTCTGGTATGTCATAAATGTTCTGCACGTCAGAAGTGTGTTGTATACAAGAATGTCTGGCATGTAATGATGTTCAGTGGAATTACTATTGTTAGTGTTATTTCTCTTGTTTTACTCATTTCAGTTTTTAATTAATTGGGTAAATTAAAAAAAACATTTTAGCATTTTGAGATACATTTATATTAATTTGTGATCTTCTATAATGCCTATGCCTACCTAGACATTGCGAGCATGTGACCCTCATTCCATTGTCAGAATAAATGTCTAGGCACTTGTCTTGGTACATGATACTATGATACTACTACTAATAATAATTACATGTTTGTCGAAAGAGATCAGACAAGTGCATTACAAAACAAAGACATAAGAACATCTATGCCTTCGAAAATTTATACAAACTTCTATAGCAGGGTCAGGAGTAGAATGTTTGTTGATCAAGATCATTGGCTGTTTGAGTCACAATAGATTGTAACATTCTGTATATGTTGTGTTTGACTTTCCCTGACATAGACAGTTTCTCTTACGTAGACAATTTCTCTGACGTAGACAGTTTCTCTGACGTAGACAGTTTCTCTGACGTAGACAGTTTCTCTGATGTTGACAGTTTCTCTGACGTAGACAGTTTCTCTGACGTAGACAGTTTCTCTGACGTAGACAGTTTCTCTGACGTAGACAGTTTCTCTGACGTAGACAGTTTCTTTGACGTAGACAGTTTCTCTGACACAGACAATTTCTCTGACGTAGACAGTTTCTCTGACGTAGACAGTTTCTTTGACGTAGACAGTTTCTCTGACACAGACAATTTCTCTGACGTAGACAGTTTCTCTGATGTTGACAGTTTCTCTGACGTTGACAGTTTCTCTGACGTAGACAGTTTCTCTGACGTAGACAGTTTCTCTGACGTAGACAGTTTCTTTGACGTAGACAGTTTCTCTGACACAGACAGTTTCTCTGACGTAGACAGTTTCTCCGACGTAGACGCCGGGTACAATGTTGCGCTGTGTTTCAGCGCCATCGCCTACTACACGAGACTTGTGTCAAAGGGTCGTAAGGAGGTCGTGGCCCGACTGAGGAAGCAGATACAGATGGTCAGTTGCTCAGTGGTGGACTCGTACAAACGATCGGACATGACTGTGTCTGCTGTCATGGCTAGTTGTGTTGCCGTCTTGTCACAGTGGCTGTACCACATGACTGTCATGTGATACAACATGTGATTCCACACGGTGTGCCATGATATGATATGATATGGCACAATAACCGATGCAATTTGTTTGGCTTTAAAAAACTGCACGTTTTCACAAAACTGAAATCTTGAGGTAATTTGGCTATTTGTATTTTGCCTAAAAAGCTATGTATGCTACACCAGGGACCATTTCACGAACATTCTTCAGGGCTCATGAAGCAGCAATTTTGCTCTTTAGAATTAGTTTAGATTTTGGCATTTGAAAACACTCATTATAATTTAATAACGGATCCGGCCTGTTTCATGATGTGCGTATCCAATGTGGTCATCAAGTTAGTAAATGTCCTTTGAATCCATTCTATTCTAAACGACAAACATCACAGTCTAACTTCAGCATTTTAGGAGTAAAGTTTGACAAAATCAATATTAAAGAGGAAAATCAACCACCCATGAGCTAATAAGAATCTCAATGGTACAGGGCCAGGCCTATACAGATTCTGGCTGAGAACAGCATTTATGTTGATATCTGAATACCTGATTTCTCTGTGCACTGAAGGACGAGTGTGAATGTTCATTACAGGAAGGAAAAGACAAGAACTTCCTCAAGAAGGTGGCTGACCATGTGCGCAACAAGGGAGCCAATGCAGGAGGCCCTCGTCAACGTGTCACACAAACTCCATCTGGAGCTGGAAGACCCCAACCTGAGAACGGTAGGGGCTGACACTGTCATGGGGCTGACACTGTCTGGGGGACTGATACTGTCAGGGGCAGACACTGTCTAGGGGGAAGGCTGACACTATCAGGGGCTGACACTGTGGGGGGCTGAGACTCAGGGGCAGACACTGTCTAGGGGGAAGGCTGACACTATCAGGGGCTGACACTGTGGGGGGCTGATACTATCAGGGGCAGACACTGTTTAGGGGGAAGGCTGACACTATCAGGGGCTGACACTGTGGGGGGCTGATACTATCAGGGGCTGACACTGTGGGGGGTTCACATTATTAGGGGCTAACACTGGGGGGCTGACACCATCAGGGGCTGACACTGTGGGGGGCTGAAACTGTTGGAGGTGTAAAGTTTGAAACATCCTCTTCTACCATCAACTTTGTCAGTTTTTTTATCTGACATGCATGCGTGCACACTCATATGCACGCATGCACATACGCATGCATACACACTCATGCACACACACACGCATGCACACTCACACGCATACATACATACACACATGCACACTCATGCGTGCATACCCACTCACACGCATGCATGCACAAACTTGCATGCACACTCACACGCATGCATGTGCACTCACACACACACACACACATTCACATGCACACTCACGCTTTCACATCACACCCCATGCACTCACACGCATACACACTCACACACATGCATGCACACTCACACAGATGCATGCACACTTGCATGCACACTCACATGCACACATGCAGTATTCATACATGACATTTGGCAGATATAAAGAAAATTTGAGAAGTATTATACATACTCTTATATGAAATTTCCTTCACACAAGTATGCGCGCACATGCATAGACAAGATGGTCTCGCAAATATTTTTTTCTGACATTTAACAAATATGTCAATTTACTAGTTTTATGCAATGTTGTGTGTTTGTTATTTTGTTGTTGCAATTATCTTAAGTTATGTCAAGTTATGGTAGACACCCCACATAAATACATCAATATTGTGAACAATTAGTCAACTAATGTCAGGTATTTACCCAGACCCCTAACCTAAAGGGACTTTTAAATGGTAGAAATCCTGAGACGAGAGAAATATGACATGACCTTGACCTATATGTGTTGTATGTGTTGCCACCAGGTGGGGTGAGAGGACACAGAGAGAATAACAACAACCCCACAGGGAGGTATGAACCCACTGACAGGGCCCCTCAAGCCCACCCCTACTCCCAAGTTACCCCGGCCGAAGTCATGAATCCAGGGTACAGAGATCAGTCTCCCACGAGAAAGCCCGATCTGCCTTACTTTACTGGCCAGCAGTATCCTGCGAACATGTGACACGACACAGACATCATTTGAAAGTGATTTCACAGTAAATTCACTTTTTGGGTGATTGACTTCGCTTGAAATCATACATTCTTCCTCGTCTTGGGCGACCACCTTTTTTCTTTAGCTAAAATCATCGCATTATACAAGAATAATTAGAATGATGACAAGTACACCCTCTGACGGGTGCTGGGGCACTGTTGTATCATGATAGTGTGTAGTGATATGTAAACGGGTCTTCCATTCTGTTTTTATTAGTGATTTTTACACTGTTGCTTAATATTTAATAATGTCCAGATTCCAGCAGAGAGGCAAAATGTTGACTGGCCAATGTGCTTGTTGATGACCTTTGACAGATGGTCGTTCACTTTCATGTTCACGTTGTTGTTATCTTGGATTAGGGTCAGCCTAGGCAGATGTTATGTAAGACATTTATGTTACATGTTATATATATATATATATATATATATAATATATATATATATTTCTATATGTGATTTTTATATATTAAATACACATTTATGTATATATATATATATATAATATATATATTTCTGTGTATTTTTATATATGTAAATACACATTTATGTATGTATATATATATATATGTATACATAATTATATATATATATATATAAATGTATATATATAAATATATTTATATGTATGTGTGTAGCACATCTGGCTGACATTAGGACTTGTGTAAGTTATGCACTAATGACATGTAGAACAAAATTGCATTTTAATTGGCCTTATACACACAGGTGTGATCAAACGGGTAATGAATGAGTATCTGGTTGTAGGCAGTGGTGAATATTTGTGCACAAATAATTTTTGAGCATTAATTGTGTCATGGTTGAATGCTTCTGAGGGGCATAATTTTGGTGTTCAATTGAATAGGTCTGCCAGGAAAGAGTATAAAACTCCTTGACCAGTTGTAATGACTGGTCACTGCACTATATAAAAACTTACCTTTTCTCTACTTTTTATGTTAGTTTCTTGTATACTTGTTTGAAGAACTTGTACAGGTTCGTTCAACTAAGAATATGTGTTGATAAGTTCAAGTAGGATCATTTCATTTGCAGATCAGGAGTATTTGCAGTTCATCGCAGTTATATGCAATCCAATTACCATGTGATCTCTATTTAAATGTTTAGAATAAATAACATGGAATGATTACAGAACTACATTAGAACATAGAGTTACCTGAATCTTGCCACGTTTTGAAATCTTGATGTGTATATTCATTTTGGAAACAATGGGTTTACCAAAAAAACTTTACATGTCTTGTGTCATATCATATGGTCGCGACTTTATTTTTTTTAATGTTGTAATATTTACATACACATATCATTAAACTGTCTTTTAAACCACATTTCTATAGAGTTCTTCATAATGTAGATGTAGTAATCACCTACTAATGTCGATGTAGTAATCACCTACTTCGTTTAGGCCCCACCTCATATATCACTGGATCTCGTATTAAAATGAGGCAACCAGATGAGATATTTTGGTAGGAAACAGACCGCCTAACAGTGGTGCACCGTATCGGTGAAAGTGATGTAAACAACTAATATATTGCAATTTATTGGATGTAATTGTAAGCAATTACTCACCCAAATGTGTAATGAACACAGGAAAGTTATCAAACAGCTCGTGGTGTTTATGCAATGAATGCATGTGTTTGATCCCACAGTGATGACTTTGAACATGTCTGCCAGTAAGTGAAAAGTAAAATGCTTTGTGCAGTACTGGATACTGGACTCTGTGTACAGTATATAAGAAATTGCCTTAACCTTTTAGTAGAACTATCCCCATTAATCCTATTGTTCAATGACAACAACAAATGAATAGTCATGGTTTTGTCCAAAATATATTTATTGATCCAGACAGGTCAACATGAGACTAAGGAAACACTGAACACAAACTAGATTCCACTAGGGTTCTATCACTCCACCAATCTGTCCTGCAGTTGGACCAACTGCTCACTGTTTCTAACAGTGGACCAATCACTCATAGTGGTCCCTTAGCAGGACCAATAGACCACATCGCCTTATGGCTGGATCAGTCATTTCCATTGGTCAAAAATGGACCATTCAATGACAGAGGTAGCATATGGACAGACGGGTATGGGAAAAGCAAGTCAAACAAATGCGTACATCGAAGCAGCAATATGCAGAAGCACACCTAAGACTTGTTCAACAAATATAATTTAATATTAAGCAATATGACATAATATAGCACATGGTATCTGCACCAAGCAGTGCACAGTATTGGTTACGACCACTGCTGAAACAATACTACAGATTTGCGTAAGACAGATATAAAAGCATATGCAGTACAGTCTTGCTTGTGTGTCATCTCAGTAACAGTCACCCTGCCATTAAGGTCACACCAGGGCAGAAATGTGTGTGCTCATTATGTGTAATGCAATGAAGTTAATATTATGCGAATGAGATAGTGGTTGTCAATATTTACGTATACATACACATTACAACTGTGTACATATGCAGGTGTGTATATATTCATTCCAACATATAAAAGTGAACTCAAATATTCTCATGTGCTCTATGCACATTTAAGTCTCATTCACACACACTACTAGTATCACTGATATGCTCATGGTATATTTACATTTTAGTATGCCCTGTTAACACAGACAAAAGCGACACTCAATCACACGTTTGGTGTACAAGTATTAAAGCTATGCTACAGTGCCAATGCTTATATATTCCAAATGTTCTCAACAATATCATAACTTGGTCTAACTATTAAAGTAGGACTGGTTGGCTTACCTTCAAAAGATACATTTTTGAGTCGGATTAATGTTACAATTGAATTTTGAAGTATCAGTTTTTAATTATGTATAACATCAGGAAATAGTTGTGTAATGTAGCCACTAATTATATTCTGAAGCAAAAACCATTCTTTGGAAATTACAGACTAAAATGTTTGTAGTTACATAATGTAGCAGTGAACCTGTCATTGATGTACACATGGGATTTTTTTTTTAATTTCATTCAAAACTTCGGAAATGAAAATGCATGAGTTAGTATGAAGCAATAATGATACGTTCGTCGCATGTTTCGTAACAACTGCCAAGGTCTAAGTGACGTGTACATGTTGAGTGTCTACTGTACTTGTCTCAACAGTTATCACAGTTTACATATAGATGTATAATAACAATAATAGTGTGCAACAACATGATATTGTGTATAATCTACACTTTGTGCATATCAATGTGTGTGTGTACACATGAACTGGTTCAGTATCACAGTGGGCTAGTGTCATGTGCCACTGTGGACATGTCATGTGTTACTGTGGGCTCAGTTCACTGTGCCACTGTGGACATGTAATGTGCCACTGTGGACATGTAATGTGCCATTGTGGACTCATGTCATGTGCCACTGTGGACATGTCATGTGTTACTGTGGGCTCAGGTCATGTGCCACTGTGGACATGTCATGTACCACTGTTGACATGTCATGTGCCACTGTGGACATGTCATGTGTTACTGTGGGCTCAGGTCATGTCCCACTGTGGACATGTCATGTGCCACTGTGGACATGTCATGTGCCATGGTGGACATGTCATGTGCCATTGTGGGCTCATGTCATGTGCCACCGTAGATTCATGTCATGCCACAATGGACTCTATCACACTACTCTTGTGTCGTGTCATGTGCCACTGTGATGTGTCATGTGCCACTGTGACGTGTCATGTGCCACTGTGACGTGTCATGTGCCACTGTGATGTGTCATGTGCCACTGTGACGTGTCATGTGCCACTGTGACGTGTCATATGCCACTGTGACGTGTCATGTGCCACGGTGACGTGTCATGTGCCACTGTGACGTGTCATGTGCCACTGTGACGTGTGGTGTTCAGTCGTCGACCTCGTCGCGGATGCTGTCGAGGAAGCTGGTGTGTTTGGTGTTCATGCGGGACTGCTGCTCCTTGTACAGCCGCTTCTTCTCCTGCAGCACATAACACACTCGATAACACACCCACTGACACACCTAAATGCATGATACACACCCACGCACACATCTACATGCATGATACACACCCAAGGACACATACGTATTTACAATACACACCACCTGACACACCAACACACATGACACATGCCCACCGATACAACTACACATTTGATCCTCACCCACCCACTGACACATCTACCAGCATAACACACCCACTGATACATCTACAGTCATGATACACATCCATTAACACATTATACACATGATACACGCCCACAGAGGCACAGACAGACTTAGACCGACTGACACATGAACAGGCCTGATACACAGTACACACCCACTGACACATCTCAGCGATGGGATAACACACGACACAACACAGAACACACCTATGACTATCCAACTGACATGAGTCATGCTGTGTAAACCTGGCAAAGAGCAAAAGTTTCTGTTTTCGTTTTACTCGTAGATGGCATGAAACAAACTGGTGTGACACAAACTGGCATCAAACAATGAGTGACATAACACAGTGTGACAGTGGAGTGACACGCATTGGAATGACATGCAGTGGAGTGACATGCAGTATGACAACAAACGTGGCAAGACACACAGTTGTATGACACCATGGTGACACGAAATATAGACAATGGGGAGAAAGCTGGGGCAATGTGACACAAAGGGTAGATAGGCACTGGGGCAAAGTGACATGAAGGGTAGATGGGCTCTGGGGCAATGTGACATGATGGGTAGATGGGCACTGAGGCAATGTGACACAAAGGGTAGATGGGCACTGGGGCAATGTGACACAAAGGGTAGATGGGCACTGGGGCAAAGTGACATGATGGGTAGATGGGCACTGAGGCAATGTGACACAAAGGGTTGATGGGCACTGGGGCAATGTGACACAAAGGGTAGATGGGCACTGGGGCAATGTAACACAAAGGGTAGATGGGCACTGGGGCAATGTGACACAAAGGGTAGATGGGCACTGGGGCAATGTGACACGACGGGTAGATGGGCACTGGGTCAATGTGACACAAAGGGTAGATGGGCACTGGGGCAATGTGACACAAAGGGTAGATGGGCACTGGGGCAATGTGACACAAAGGGTAGATGGGCACTGGGGCAATGTGACACAAAGGGTTGATGGGCACTGGGTCAATGTGACACAAAGGGTAGATGGGCACTGGGGCAATGTGACACAAAGGGTAGATGGGCACTGGGGCAATGTGACACAAAGGGTAGATGGGCACTGGGGCAATGTGACACAAAGGGTAGATGGGCACTGGGGCAATGTGACACAACGGGTAGATGGGCACTGGGTCAATGTGACACAAAGAGTAGATGGGCACTGGGGCAATGTGACACAAAGGGTAGATGGGCACTGGGGCAATGTGACACAAAGGGTAGATGGGCACTGGGGCAATGTGACACAAAGGGTTGATGGGCACTGGGGCAATGTGACACAAAGGGTAGATGGGCACTGGGGCAATGTGACACAAAGGGTAGATGGGCACTGGGGCAATGTGACACAAAGGGTAGATGGACACTGGGGCAATGTGACACAAAGGGTTGATGGGCACTGGGTCAATGTGACACAAAGGGTAGATGGGCACTGGGACAATGTGACACAAAGGGTAGATGGGCACTGGGTCAATGTGACATGATGGGTAGATGGGCACTGGGGCAATGTGACACAAAGGGTAGATGGGCACTGGGGCAATGGGACAAAGGGTAGATGGGCACTGGGGCAATGTGACACAAAGGGTAGATGGGCACTGGGGCAATGTGACATGAAGGGTACATGGGCACTGGGGTAATGTGACATGAAGGGTAGATGGGGCAATGTGACACGAAGGGTAGATGTGCACTGGTGCAAGGTGACACAAAGGGTAGATTGGCAATGGAGCAATGTGACACAAAGGGTAGATGGGCATTGGGGCAATATGACATGAAGGGTAAATGGGCACTGGGGTAATGTGACATAAAGGGTAGATAGGTACTAGGGCAATATGACATGAAGGGTAAATGGGCACTGGGGTAATGTGACATAAAGGGTAGATAGGTACTAGGGCAATATGACATGAAGGGTAGATGGGCACTGGGGCAATGTGACATGAAGGGTACATGGGCACTGGGGTAATGTGACATGAAGGGTAGATGGGCACTGGGGCAATGTGACATGAAGGGTAGATGGGCACTGGGGCAATGTGACATGAAGGGTAGATGGGCACTGGGGCAATGTGACATGAAGGGTAGATAGGTACCAGGGCAATGTGACATGAAGGGTAAATGGGCACTGGGGCAATGTGACACAAAACTATGCTAACTGTTCTACAATGGAAGGATATCGAATGGGGAAACCAACTCAATTATGCTCAGAAGTATTTAGTCTCTACAGGAGTGGTTTAGTAACTCCACAAAAACAACGTTGGTTTTCAACAACGACAAAAATAACTGCCACACGTCTTACAGGGTGAGAGCTTCGAGACACAGGCATTGAGGTATCGCTGCTGGAAGGTGCACACAGACACGCAGTGTGAATTATTCCAACACTAATGGCACTGTACGCCAATTTCCACTACATTGTTGTAGATCACTTGGCTTGCCAAAATATACAATAATGCAGTCTTGATATGTTGTACCTGTACCCAGTTTTTTTATTACTTCATTACTCAAGCAAGATGTTTCATTATAGTATATTATACATGTATATATATATTATACATGTATATATATATATATATATATATATATATATATATATTATAAGGGCATGAAGAAGATGCATAGGTAGATATATAGGGTATTAAAATATCACGTTTTGTACATATATTACAATTCCTTATAAGGCTTAGTGCTGCAGTATTTTGCTATAAAAGAGGTATTAACTTAAACTGGAAGATGACATAATTTGATAAATGGTATGGACAGTTACACATATGTCTCAGGATTTCATAATTCCTACTTATACAATGTCCAACAAACATACCAGAGCAATGAAGATGGGAACAATAATGATTAGTCTAACATTATTAACTTAGATTAAATGTGACAGAGCAATTTTAATTATGCAACAAATAGTAAAGGTAATAAAATTGTCATTCATCTCCAAGATATAATTTTACTAACTCATGAAGTCAAATACAATCACAAAAAGCGTCAGCAGATGTCTGTAGAATGTTATGTTAGATTTAATAGTTAATAATGTTGCAGAAATTATGGTAACAAAAACCAAAACAAAATTAGTTAACAATTATGCAAACAAGTTGTCAAGATAGAGAGATGGTGTTAAATACAATATTGATGCTGTATTTATGAACATCCAGACTGAAGGATGTATTTATATTGTACACAAATGATTAAATCAAATAAGTAGAAGGCTATAACTAAAAACGATAAATGGACAAATTAAACATTTCTTCTCCAATACTGATTTCACTGAACATTTCTCATTTGTTTGTTTTGTTACCAAGGGGAGTTTATTAAATTTAACTCTTGGAGCCTCTTACCATCAATTCATCGTCATGTTTCTTTTTCAGCTTGTCAGAGTCTTCGTCATCTGTCACTGACTCACTGCTGGGGGTGTCACTGTTGTTGCCATTGTCTCTGTCAGCCTTCCTTGGTGACACTGGCTCGGCCTGCACACAGGACACCCTTTCTGTCAGTACTAGCAAAACTGCTCGTTTCAGAGACGAAAGGTAAGTTTGCCCAGAAATAATCAATCTCATTCACAGTGATTGGTGGAAATTTTTGCAAATAATATTGGATATCTAAAAACAGCACATCTTTAATATTTACATACCTGTATCTGATGTTTAAGAAGAAGAATCCATAAAAACAGGCAAGTTTGTGAATGTTTTACCAAGGAAAGCTCACCGCAAACTGTCTCAAAGAAAAAGCTTAAAACATGCATGCATGTTCGTGATTATTTGAAATCATACATTGGTTCACTATCCATTTTAGCACAGTAGGTCTAAAGGTTTCAATCACAAATTTATTCAGTTAGATACAATATTGTTAAAAATTATATAATCATAAGAATAATAATTACATAAAGACCACATAATGATGATCAAGTATACCAGGTGACATACATTATGCATAGAAATGTTTCAGGATTACAGATCTAAAGTTTCAGTATGATCATCTGTGTCTGTATTATGCAGGCATAGTATTTGTTTTGTCGGTAGTTACTGTTCATTAATTGTATTAGGCATTTCAAACCATTTATGTCAGTTTAATTACTGTCTTGAAAATGTTCATCAAGTTGGAAGTACATTACTCAAACAAATTTCATAATTTCACAACTAGCAATGTTCAACTCACTTCAACGTTTCAACCACCATCGGCGGCCTTCAGAAGAAGTTTAATTATTGTTTGAAATTATTTCAAAAGATGGGTCTTATGACAGCGACTATAATTAGTCTCCCATCCATGACATAATTATTTTTTTAATCTTTTACACATAATGCTTGATTATATCGTATGGTATTTTGCTTAAAAATGATTTTTTTTAAATTATATTTTTGGGACAAATAACTATTTTCTGTTCTTATTCCTTTCTAATGAATTAAACATCTAATAATAATAAACCTTTATTTGCCATTTTCAACAAATACGCAAATATGTTTCATGTTAAATAGGAATGTGAGTCATGTAGTGCCTATATACAATGAAATGAAGTATGATAAATAAATATATAATATTATATAAAATGTTTGTTAAAATAAAAAATATTTTGATCAAATAAATAAATAATATCTCTAAGATGATAGATTATCTATTTTTAAATAATTATGCTAACCTAGTAAATAAATAAATCTAAAATGTCAGTTAAAATGAGAAATTATCTATTTAAAAAGAATTATGTTAAGCTAATAAATAAATAAATAAACAAATATTATCTGCCTAAAACGTTGTTTAAAAAACCATATTTAAAACTATTATTGTTAAGATTTCACAATAGAAGAAGATTTTGTTTTCAGCAGTGACCTGGGAGGTGCTCCATTGTAGACTGGTGGCGGTGATCTGGGACTGACTGTGGGTGGCCTGAGACATCCACATTCGCAGGAACTCCACGACCTCCTTGTGCTGATACTCCTCCGCCATGTCGAGTGGAGTACGCTCCATCCAGTCCTGCGCTTCCAGTGACGCATGATTCGCCACCAGCCACTTCACTGTGTTCAGGTAGCCACTGCAGGGACGTAGGGTTAACTTATTTCAGGTAAAACCCACAAATTGGTACAAGAAGACAGGTATAAAACATGTATGTTTTAAAATGTGTTAGGGTAACTGTTGTAAATTGGTAAAATATATTTAAAAGTTAATTATGAGATCACCAAATACATTTTAAATTTATTTATTTACGAGAACATGCATTCAACCAATTCTCAAAAACTTTAAATTAAGTTCCACAGACAAATTATACAAATACATATATTGGCAATTCCTTGCTTTCTCGAAAATTGCATGTTCAAAAATGTAAGTGTTTTAAGTCTATTTATTAGTCTACAAACTGACCTAAATAATGACCAAAGTAATTTTTTGGCCAGTTGCCAAGTACCAATTTGTTAAACTGACTGGATGTTACCTAAGCTATTTACACACTATATAAAGATATTTCAAAGTGGGTTTGTGATTACTGAAACATATGTCAAATTTGCCTTAAATGAGGAAATGGTCGGCAACTGTTGCCATAGTTACCCCATGGAGGCGAGGTGTAGCGGAGTCTGCTGGTCTGTGCTGCGACAGTCCAACTTTGCTCCCAGAGCCAGCAACACCTGCAAACAGAATGACACAGATTAATACCATACCAGTTGTAGTTAGATCACTGACAAAAGTTCCCATCCCTTGGAAGGGGTAACTTGGTAGTTTATATGCATCAGTGATCGTAATAATGTTCAAATTAGCATAAATAAAATCACATAGAAAATACAGAAAGGCAAGTGCACAGTAAGCTAATTAACACAGACACAGAGCAAGTGTATCATTCATGATGTCAGTTTGTGAGCACAATTCTAAATATTATATAAAAAATATAGTACAATAACATACAAGTTATCCAGACACATTACATAAGGTGTATGTTATTTGCTCCTTCCATTCATCCATCCCTAATGTATATTGTATTTGCTCCGTCCGTGCGTCCGTGCGCCCGTGCGTCCGCCCGCCCGCCCGCCCATGTACACCCATGCCTTGTGGGGACTTGTTTGAAAAAACTGTGTGTGGCGTAAAGGTTTAATGCGAAGGCAAAAGGGTTAATATGAAGTGATAGTAAAATGAAGACGTACCACCATACAGTTGGTGTGTCCTTGTAGGGCGGCAACGTGCATGGGGGTATAGCCGGTGGGGGTCTCAGTGTCTAGGTCAGTCAGTTTGACTGCCAGCCACTGGACAACGTCCATCCTGCCGTGAGCCGACGCGTTGTGCAGGACTGACCAGCCCCGCTCATCCTTGGAGCTGAAACAGTAATTGGTTGAATCATTCAGTCAGTGTGGCTTAAAGAACCGGTCAGACTAGCCAACAGAATCAGTCAGTAATGACGAATCAGTGTAAGATTAAGATAAGTAATTCATGTTTTTGAGCCAGAAACAGCCGGCTGCTGAAATAATCAGTCAGGTTAATAAACACTGCAGACATGATGACATTACACCATAATAAAATTATAAATTTAAAAAAGCCTACATAGTATCATTACTTAAAAAGTTGGTTCCATAGCAGTATTACAACTGACGTATTCAGTACTTTGCTGTTTGCACATACCACAATAAACATGTTGCGAGGGACCTCAGTCAAATGTTGCCTTTGCTACATATGTGGCAATGGTTGTATAAGTGACCTACATTGTCTTTACTGTGTTACATCAAACACATCAAATAAAACTACATTGTCTTTACTGTGTTACATCAAACACATCAAACAAAACTACATTGTCTTTACTGTGTTACATCAAACTACATCAAATAAACACATCAAACAAAACTACATTGTCTTTACTGTGTTACATCAAACACATCAAACAAAACTACATTGTCTTTACTGTGTTACATCAAACACATCAAACAAAACTACATTGTCTTTACTGTGTTACATCAAACACATCAAACAAAATTACATTGTCTTTACTGTGTTACATCAAACAAAACTACATTGTCTTTACTGTGTTACATCAAACACATCAAACAAAACTACATTGTCTTTACTGTGTTACATCAAACACATCAAACAAAACTACATTGTCTTTACTGTGTTACATCAAACAAAACTACATTGTCTTTACTGTGTTACATCGAACACATCAAACAAAACTGCATTATCTTTACTGTGTTACATCAAACACATCAAACAAAACTACATTGTCTTTACTCTTATCAAACACATCCAACAAAACTACATTGTCTTTACTGTGTTACATCAAACACATCAAACAAAACTATATTGTTTTTATTGTGTTACATCATCAAACACATAAAAAACCCACAAACAGTTGGCACTGTAGATGCTGCGTTATTGTTATCATAGCAAAATACTTATAGGGCCAGAATTTCAATAAAATATGCAACAATGTAGATGAACAATTCACATGTTCTGCATCCATATGTCGAAGGCTTTACAGTGGTTCTTTCTCGGGAACAGGTCATGTGACATACAGGTGATTTACATAAAATCTACGCAGGGAATATTAAACAAAACACAATGTAACTCACTAGGCCAGTTCGGCATTGTGTTCCAGCCAGCGTTTGATGGTTGGAAGGTCACCCTGCTTCGCAGCGTGGTGAATCGTCGAACCTCTCATCAACTGCCGGTCCTGATCAGTGCTGCCACCTGTGGGCTGGCCACCACTTGTTCCATCAGTGCTTCGCTTCTGCAAAAAACATCACTGATAACAACAACAGTTAGCGTAACCCTTTACCTACCATAATGCCAACAGTTAGCTTAACCCTTTACCCACCATGTCAGTTTAATGAAAGATTCACCAAGTCGTTGCAGTTGCAGTAAGTTACCAGTCTGGCAGTAAGTTACTGGTCTGGCAGTAAGTTACCGGTCTGGCAGTAAGTTACCGGTCTGGCAGTAAGTTACCGGTCTGGCAGTAAGTTACCGGTCTGGCAGTAAGTTACCGGTCTGGCAGTAAGTTACCGGTCTGGCAGTAAGTTACCGGTCTGGCAGTAAGTTACCGGTCTGGCAGTAAGTTACCGGTCTGGCAGTAAGTTACCGGTCTGGCAGTAAGTTACCGGTCTGGCAGTAAGTTACCGGTCTGGCAGTAAGTTACCGGTCTGGCAGTAAGTTACCGGTCTGGCAGTAAGTTACCGGTCTGGCAGTAAGTTACCGGTCTGGCAGTAAGTTACCGGTCTGGCAGTAAGTTACCGGTCTGGCAGTAAGTTACTGGTCTGGCAGTAAGTTACTGGTCTGGCAGTAAGTTACCAGTCTGGCAGTAAGTTACCGGTCTGGCAGTAAGTTACCGGTCTGGCAGTAAGTTACCGGTCTGGCAGTAAGTTACCAGTCTGGCAGTAAGTTATCAGTTTGGCAGTAAGTTACTGGTCTGGCAGTAACTTACTGGTCTGGCAGTAAAGTTACTGGTCTGGCAGTAAGTTACTGGTCTGGCAGTAAGTTATCAGTTTGGCAGTAAGTTACTGGTCTGGCAGTAAGTTACTGGTCTGGCAGTAAGTTACTGGTCTGGCAGTAAGTTACTGGTCTGGCAGTAAGTTATCAGTTTGGCAGTAAGTTACTGGTCTGGCAGTAAGTTATCAGTTTGGCAGTAAGTTACTGGTCTGGCAGTAAGTTACTGGTCTGGCAGTAAGTTACTGGTCTGGCAGTAAGTTATCAGTTTGGCAGTAAGTTACTGGTCTGGCAGTAAGTTACTGGTCTGCAGTAAGTTACTGGTCTGCAGTAAGTTACTGGTCCACACTGAATGAAGTTACCAACGGCACAAAGCATTGATATAACTGGCATGCAAAACAACAATCTACAACTGCAACATTACTGCCAGTGCAGCGATTTAATTCAGGTGCTATCGTGATCACATATGTTGCACTTGTTGTATCCGCTATCAAATTAATCTTGGTGTTTGCCAAATATGATGTGATAATATCGATGGATGAATGATCCTGTTACCAATCCGGTTCCATCTGGGTAAACCAGACCGTTCTTGCTAGCCACTGGTGTCTAGTTAATGTTGTTGTAATCTTTGCCTGATTTCTTTCAAACAGAGTTTCCCCCAAACTCCTAACATTGCATGTTGCCTGTGTTAGTGCTGAAGACTCTTTTTGTTTTACAAACATTACGAACATCTTTGCTGATTTTTCAGTGATACAACATCAATAAGACATGTGCCTTTCGTGTATCTTGCTGTGCCAATTTCAAGATATTTTTGGTAAAATGTTGCTACATCCAAAGGCATGTTTCAATGGTCAGTCCTCGTACAAAATATCAGCACAACAACTGGAGAAATGGGTCTGCAAACTAACGCAGAACCAAACTGTTTTATAATATAGATTTCTAATTACTTATTAATTGAAGAGTTCACATTAGCACAAGTACCTGTGGACGTTAACTTTACCTTCTTGTTGGCCTTTGGCATTTTTCATTAACGATGACGTAAATTCGCAACTATTGCCTTACAGTGCACCAAAACACTCGTGTATCCAAGCCAAGATGTGACAACAAATGAAACTGTTCTAAATCATAATCAAACACATTGAATGAACTGGCTCACTACCAGTGGAACATGGCCAAAGTGAGATCAGGCTACATGGCAGTAATGGCGTTATTAATGAGCTTGATATGGAGTATTAAATCAGTAACATAGACAGTCAACTAATATCGACACCTACACAACTAATTATCTGCCTGCTTATAGTTCATTTCAATTACTGCTATACAAACAGAGCGAATCAGTCATGTGGAACTGTGTCACTTAGGCTGACAGATTTAGTCCTGAGCGATGTTGACAAAGGCATCTTGTGTGGTGCAGTGTCAGTTGACCTGAGGAAGGCTTTTGATCCGGTATTACTCAAACTGGTCTTATGGTTGCCATGGAAACAAAGTAGGTGTTGTCTTGACAACTGTTGAAACAATACAGTGTTGGGTGTAGATTGTTGTGAGAATGTTTAGAGATGAGGGAAACCAAGGTTTAGTGCTGGGAACACCTCCCTCGCAAGCACTATGCTACTTCATCCAAGACCAACTGTCTCTGTAAAGCTGGGGATTGTGCGGAGTCGAACTGTACAATGATAGCAACTGACTTCACCAATCGCTACTGCATCAGCCATGGGAACAGCACAAATACCCCTCCAATTTGACAGGACTGGTGGGAATCCAAATATAATGAACCATTTGGCATTCACGTCCTAAACATTGCAACACAAGAAGTTTGTGGTTGAAATTACCGAAAATATTATATCACATGTCCGGAGGCCAACCACAGTCCTTATGGATGATTTCATTGGCTGATGTTAAAATAGGGTTTTTTGAAAGGGATGTGCCAGGGGTAGAGAAGGCTATACTGACGTAATCAGCCACAGCGCCCCCTGGCACATCCCTTTCAAAAACCCCTATTTTAACATCAGCCAATGAAATCATCCATAAGGACTGTGGTTGGCCTCCGGACATGTGATATAATATTTTCGGTAATTTCAAATCCGAGACATTCAGATTAAACAAATATGTACGGCAATGAATCCAGTGTTGACAACTATGTCATCAGGCATGCAGTGGCTGCATCAGTCAATGTCATAATGCCTTTGGTGACAAACACGTGAATCTATTATTGTACGATTTCATTCCTTGGACCTCAACTACCACACTATAATGAGAGGTGAACATATGTTGCTAAACATTTACAAGAACATAATACAAAACTTAGTAACGGTGACTAGATGTCTCCAATTTACTAAACATTTCAAAGTTAATCAATGCTTTACATTACAAAAATCAGCATCACCAGTAAACGTACCTTTCTGCTCCCTTAAATTAACATTACAACTCTGGAATAATCTTGATTATGACACACGGAACATAAAATTCAGACATTTATTCCAATCGTTATTATCCAATCAATATCCAGACAACTATTGTAGCCACAAACATTGCCTAAATCACAGATGTGTGGAGTGTAATTAAATAAGTGTTTACTGTTTATAAGTAGGCCTATGTTTCAATTTACAAATTTCTTATAACTGCGATCTAACAGTAATATCCTACAATAAGTCAGTTTTTCTCCCCCATACATCCTGTGTGTTACACAGAGAATATCTCGTCATAATCATAGCAACCTCATCTGATTTGCATTAATTTTGAATTATATATTGTATCATATTGATGTGGATGAGGAAATAAAGTTACTTACTTACTTACTATCCCATTACATTGCTGTTGTTGCAAACTAAATTTGATTTGATTTGACAAAACCCAGATGAAAACACTTCACAAGACCCTTACCTCAGTCACTGAAATCTTCTCGCTCTTCTCATTCTGCTTGTCGCGAGGACTCCCATCATCCCCAACATCTTTCCTTGACAGAACTGCCGTCTCACTCTCGCTGTCGCTGTCACTAGTGTCGGACCCCGATGATGACGATGACGATGACTCACTAAAAGTCCTCTGCCGGGGGGAATATGCGGGTTTATCGCTCTCCACGTCATCATCTCGACTCTTGCTCTGTGACAGTGCCTCGATGGCGGAGCTGTAGTCATGCTCGGAGATGGGCTGGTCGAAGAACGTGTCCTTCCTCTGTATATGCTTTGGTGGCGCCTCCTGTTGGGGAGGTTTCCTGGCGATCTCCGCGGCCTCATTGTGACTGGAGGAGGAGTAGGACGAGGAGTCGTCGTCATTTCCCTCTTCCTCCTCCTTCCCCCTGTCCTTGCGACTCACCTGCGTGCGCATGCTGGTGTGACTTGTCGCCACGCTAGGGGCTGGCTCCACGGCCAGGGTCGACTGCGTCTCCCTCCCCTGCTCCCTCCAGCTGCCCCGCTCCGATGGGGGAGCAACCTCGGGCTCTGAAATAACACATGCAGAAGAGTCATTCACGCAGTTACTCGTTGAGGTCAACCGAAGGTTGTCTGCTCCATTTAGCCTCGATTACTCCATGAGGTGGCAGCACTGTTAGCTCCTCACATCCACTCGGTAAATTAATGCTCTGCTGATGTTGCAACCAGATCACCTTACCCACAGAATAAAACCAACAACTAAAATGAGGATACACTTCTATAAGACATACTACACTATCAAAAGTATTTTATATTAAACTTATATTCACAGAAAAATAAACATAAATACAAATTTGCAACTGTTTATGTAGCAAGAATTATGGCAAGATTAGCCTCGTTTACCCAGGCTCTGTGAGGTGGCACCATGTCCAGCCCCTCACATGGGTAACATTCAAAAGTCTGCTGAATCACCAGACTCTCCTCACTGCAAAGTTACGCAGCTGAGTGAGAGTGAGTTAAGTGAGACTAGTACTTTACTGAAAAAGACATAATTTGGCACTGTCTTTGAGTGGCCTTATTTGCAGGGTGGCTGTATCACCACATAGCTGAATCAGTCATACTTTGACCCACTTTGTAGTTAGGTGTGTGGGAGCTGATTAACTTCAAGGACGTTTGTGGGTGTGATAAGTATTGCTTGCGTCTACTGAAACAGTGCCTGTAGTAACTGTCTACAGTTTTTCACAATATTTATGTTTTGCTTATTTGCAATATTTATGTTTGCTCACAAAATGCAATAGTGCAAACATCATCAAATTTATTGTGGCATTAAGAAAGGATAAGGCCTAGAAAGCTGAACATTATGAGAGACAAATATTGTATAAATAAACAAAATATTGTACAAATAAAATATTGTACAAATAAACAAAAAAGACTGAATCACTAAACAAGATGGCTGTCTAGGGGCTGGATAGAGGAAGATGGCTGTGCTCCATTTCTCTTTAGACCAAAACAGTGACAACCTCTACACAAGCAAGATTTCTGAACCCTTAAAACTTGAGAACAATCCAACATGAAATATTCACTGTAGGCAGTGTGGCACAAGTGGACATTTTTATTTCTTTACTTCTGCCAAAAACATTTCTCAACTACCTGTATTTTTCTAAAGGGTCTTCCGTTTAAGTGACGATCGATGCTTGAAGTGCGTCTTCCTTACCTGGGGTGTCTCTAAACGTGGTGCTGAAGGAGACTGGGAACTCTCTGATGGTGAGACCATCGCTGTCTCTGGCTGACAACCACCGGCCACATGGCACCTGGTGCTGGATGTGGTGAGTCTTGTCCTTGACCACCACCGACTCGAGGAACCAACCACAACCTGAGGGTGGAGCATCTAGCTTAGGTGGTGTCTGGGTGAGGGGTGGTCTGAGAGGGTGAGGGGTGGTCTGAGAGGGTGGGTGGTGGTCTGAGAGGGTGAGGGGTGGTCTGAGAGGGTGAGGGGTGGTCTGAGAGGGTGAGGGGTGGTCTGAGAGGGTGAGGGATGGTCTGAGAGGGTGAGGGGTGGTCTGAGAGGGTGAGGGGTGGTCTGAGAGGGTGAGGGGTGGTCTGAGATGGTGAGTGGTGGTCTGAGAGGGTGAGGGGTGGTCTGAGAGGGTGAGGGGTGGTCTGAGAGGGTGAGAGGTGGTCTGAGAGGGTGAGTGGTGGTCTGAGAGGGTGAGAGGTGGTCTGAGAGGGTGAGTGGTGGTCTGAGAAGGTGAGAGGTGGTCTGAGAGGGTGAGGGGTGGTCTGAGAGGGTGAGAGGTGGTCTGAGAGGGTGAGGGGTGGTCTGAGAGGGTGAGTGGTGGTCTGAGAGGGTGAGGGGTGGTCTGAGAGGGTGAAAGGCGATCTGAGAGGATGAGGGGTGGTCTGAGAGGGTGAGTGGTGGTCTGAGAGGGTGAGGGGTGGTCTGAGAGGGTGAGGGGTGGTCTGAGAGAGTGAGAGATGGTCTGAGAGGGTGAGGGGTGGTCTGAGAGAGTGAGAGGTGGTCTGAGAGGGTGAGGGGTGGTCTGAGAGGCTGAGGGGTGGTCTGAGAGGGTGAGGGTGGTCTCAGAGGGTGAGGGGTGGTCTGAGAGGGTGACAGGTGATCTGAGAGGGTGGGGGTGGTCTGAGAGGGTGGGGGTGGTCTGAGAGGGTGCGGGGTGGTGTGATAGGATGAGAGGCGGTCTGAAAGGGTGAAGAGAGGTCTGAGAGGGAGATGGGGTGGTCTGAGAGGGTGAGAGGTGGTCTGAAAGGGTGGGGAGGTCTGAGAGGGTGAGGGGTGGTCTGAGAGGGTAAGGGGTGTGGTGAGGGGTGGTCTGAGTGGGTGAGGGGTGGTCTCAGAGTGTGACTGGTGTTCTCAGAAGGTGACAAGTGGACTCAGAGAGTGAGGGGTGGTCTCAGAGGGTGACTGGTGTTCTCAGAAGGTGACAAGTGGACTAAGAGTGTGAGAGGTGGACTCAGAGGGTGAGGGGTGGTCTCAGAATGCTAAACATTTCAAGTTGCAGAGGCACCCTCTGCAGGGTATTGGTCACAGTTTTAGCAACCCTTGTTACATTATAATTATAATAAAATAACTATATAGTTAGTTGTTTTTATTATAATAACAGATAATAATTAATACATACAATTTATTACATAATTATTATCATCAGTACACAATAATTATAACATAATGGCACAACAAGTGAGTAAAACACAGATGATCTACACAGACACATAAACATGTAGACATGACCTACCCAACTCCTTCCTGTCATGACCGATTATAATCTTCCGCAAGGGACCAACAAAGACACACTCGAGGTCAAAGATGTCCTCCTGCAGAGAGACAGAACCTTAGTCACATCAGTCACCGTCAGTCACGTCAGTCACGTCAGTCACGTCAGTCACGTCAGTCACGTCAGTCACGTCAGTCACGTCAGTCACGTCAGTCACGTCAGTCACGTCAGTCAGCTCAGTCAGCTCAGTCAGCTCAGTCAGCTCAGTCAGCTCAGTCAGCTCAGTCACATCAGTCACATCAGTCAGCTCAGTCAGCTCAGTCAGCTCAGTCAGCTCAGTCACCACAGTCAGCTCAGTCACATCAGTCACATCAGTCACATCAGTCACATCAGTCACATCAGTCACATCAGTCACATCAGTCACATCAGTCACATCAGTCACGTCAGTCACGTCAGCACAGTCACATCAGTCACATCAGTCAGCTCAGTCACATCAGTCACATCAGTCACAGTCAGTCACGTCAGTCACGTCAGTCACGTCAGTCACGTCAGTCACGTCAGTCACGTCAGTCACGTCAGTCACGTCAGTCACGTCAGTCACGTCAGTCACAGTCAGTCACGTCAGTCACGTCAGTCACAGTCACACAGTCACATCAGTCACATCAGTCAGCTCAGTCACCTCAGTCACCTCAGTCACCTCAGTCAGCTCAGTCAGCTCAGTCAGCTCAGTCAGCTCAGTCAGCTCAGTCAGCTCAGTCTACTCAGCCATCTCAGTCAGCTCAGTCACCTCAATCAGCTCAGTCACCTCAGTCAGCTCAGTCACCTCAGTCACCTCAGTCACCTCAATCAGCTCAGTAACCTCAGTCACCTCAGTCACCTCAGTCACCTCAGTCACCTCAATCAGCTCAGTCACCTCAGTCACCTCAGTCACCTCAGTCACCTCAATCAGCTCAGTCACATCGGTCAGCTCAGTCACCACCCACAACTGGCATCGCACTGGTGTGTTTGTAAGATTAATGTTTATAAAAAGTAATGAATACATGTGAACTCGGATGGCGGGTGTCCGTAGACTTTTATTTATTAATTAATGTAATATTCTTATGACAGTAATATACATTTTGAAGGTAGATACCACCTGCCAAATTGTGTTTATTTACTTAAGTAACCTTGTTGCAGATGATCTGCGCCAACACTTCAAAGATTTCCATCCTCCAGTGGAAAAATACCTGCTCGACAAAAACAAACGCTTTATGACTCCATGTGGGAAGGCGTCCGCTATTTACCCAAGAACAGAGGTCTAGCATGCCTTGTGGTGCCACCTACCTGTCCCTTCTGGAACTTGACCTTGTGGGTGGTGGAGTTGGGCAGATAGATCTCGTCAGTGCGGCCCATGTCTCCGCACAGGACCAGCTTTACGTCCGCCCTTGTACTTGCCCCCAGACGCGACCCCGTCAACACGTGAACCTCATAGTCAGTCATCTCACCCTCCGTCAACACCCGCTCCAGCTATGGTAGAATAAAGCATCAAAATATTCACTTAACTTGCAATTATACACGATTTCTTGCCACTAGTGGAATAACGGTTTGCGAAACTTCCTCAACACAAAAATGCAAACATCAGATGGTTGTTTCGTAAGAAATTAGCTTACTTTGGAGCACGTCTATTGAAATGTTGTATGTTTCAAAAGACATGCTCCAAAACAAGTTAATTTCTTACAACATAACCATATCTTGGAGCCATGAACAATAATACTCCATATATCAGTTGGTCATCTATGATAAAGCATGAAATTATTCTTAACGGGAAGATATTATTAGGCTGAGCAATTCACACATCATTTACAACAATCATACAAGAAGCCAAATTTGCAAAGACTGTTTTTTAAATAGTCTAATAGCTGTCCAATCCAACCCTTTTATACAAAATTATGGTAAGATTTTAATATTATTAAGTGGAATTGCCCGTGATGTCTGTAAAGAGCAATCAAACTAAATCACACTTTTCATAAATCACACTTAAAACCATAAATCCCTCATTTTATCCATTAAAACAAGCTGCCATAATCTTCCTGTGAAATAATAAAATCTACCGATAATTAACATCCATTAATTGAACATCAAATCAACGACCACTGTATATCACGGTAACTGTAACTAGACATTAAATCTGTAACAGAGGGGAAATTTATCACCGTACAATATGTCCAGTTAAAAAGTAAACAACATTAAATAAATATATAACTGCTAAAACTAATTGGTACAGTGTAGACCACAGAACAATGATCCAATTGAAATGAATATAAAGAGCCGACTAGACCTGGGGGAGGATATGCATTTGCAGTACTCAAAAGTTAGCAAATTAATATACAGACAATTTTATCTGAATGTCAGACAAAATTATCACTGATATGAGACATGAGTCATGTGACATTACTTACTGGGTCATAGTCCTTCAGTAGTTCGCCCCCTGTCTGCGTGGCGACAGTCGAGTTGCTTTTACTTGAGGCTCTATCGTCGTGCATCTCCATCCAACTCGAGTCATGTCTGCCGTTTTCTTCCAATGCAGACTTCGGCCGAGTAGTTTCTCGTGAGTCACCAGGTGGCAGGGTCACTTGGGGGTGGGCCGAGTGAGGTCGCACCCACGTGTTGTCTGTGGGGTGACCTCCTTCTGGGACCTCCGTCCTCTTTATTTGTCTCCTGGGAGGAGATAAAATGTATCAAAATTATGTCTGTGAAATGCATGCTGGGTAATTCGATGAAAAAACGACGGAGAAACTTAAGTGATCGCTATATGCAGCTCTCCAGTTGCCTCCTGGGATATATCACTTGTTTATCTGAAATTGTACCATTGCATAATTGAACGAAGTAGTGGAGGACTAGCGCAAGTATTGCATGCAGTTGTAAATGTATGAAATGGTGGAGGACTAGCGCAAGAATTGCATGCTGATGTAAATGTATGAAATGGTAGGACTAGCGCAAGTATTGCATGCTGATGTAAATGTATAAAATGGTGGAGGAGTAGCGCAAGTATTGCATGCTGATGTAAATGTATGAAATGGTAGAGGAGTAGCGCAAGTATTGCATGCAGTTGTAAATGTATGAACTGGTGAAGGAGTAGCGCAAGTATTGCATGCAGATGTAAATGTATGAAATGGTGGAGGAGTAGCGCAAGTATTGCATGCAGTTGTAAATGTATGAAATGGTGGAGGAGTAGTGCAAGTATTGCATGCAGACGTAAATGTATGAAATGGTGGAGGAGTAGCGCAAGTATTGCATGCTGATGTAAATGTATGAAATGGTGGAGGAGTAGCGCAAGTATTGCATGCAGACGTAAATTTATGAAATGGTGGAGGAGTAGCGCAAGTATTGCATGCAGACGTAAATGTATGAAATGGTGGAGGAGTAGCGCAAGTATTGCATGCAGACGTAAATGTATGAAATGGTGAAGGAGTAGCGCAAGTATTGCATGCAGATGTAAATGTATGAAATGGTGGAGGAGTAGCGCAAGTATTGCATGCAGACGTAAATTTATGAAATGGTGGAGGAGTAGCGCAAGTATTGCATGCAGACGTAAATGTATGAAATGGTGGAGGAGTAGTGCAAGTATTGCATGCAGTTGTAAATGTATGAAATGGTGAATGAGTAGCACAAGTATTGCATGCTGATCTAAATGTATGAAATGGTGGAGGAGTAGCGCAAGTATTGCATGCAGATGTAAATGTATGAACTGGTGGAGGAGTAGCGCAAGTATTGCATGCAGTTGTAAATGTATGAAATGGTGAATGAGTAGCACAAGTATTGCATGCTGATCTAAATGTATGAAATGGTGGAGGAGTAGCGCAAGTATTGCATGCAGTTGTAAATGTATGAAATGGTGGAGGAGTAGCGCAAGTATTGCATGCTGATGTAGATGTATGAAATGGTGGAGTAGCGCAAGTATTGCATGCAGTTGTAAATGTATGAACTGGTGGAGGAGTAGCGCAAGTATTGCATGCAGTTGTAAATGTATGAACTGGTGGAGGAGTAGCGCAAGTATTGCATGCAGTTGTAAATGTATGAACTGGTGGAGGAGTAGCGCAAGTATTGCATGCAGACGTAAATTTATGAAATGGTGGAGGAGTAGCGCAAGTATTGCATGCAGTTGTAAATGTATGAAATGGTGAAGGAGTAGCGCAAGTATTGCATGCAGATGTAAATGTATGAAATGGTGGAGGAGTAGCGCAAGTATTGCATGCAGACGTAAATTTATGAAATGGTGGAGGAGTAGCGCAAGTATTGCATGCAGATGTAAATGTATGAAATGGTGGAGGAGTAGCGCAAGTATTGCATGCAGATGTAAATGTATGAAATGGTGGAGGAGTAGCGCAAGTATTGCATGCAGACGTAAATTTATGAAATGGTGGAGGAGTAGCGCAAGTATTGCATGCAGACGTAAATGTATGAAATGGTGGAGGAGTAGTGCAAGTATTGCATGCAGTTGTAAATGTATGAAATGGTGGAGGAGTAGCGCAAGTATTGCATGCAGATGTAAATGTATGAAATGGTGGAGGAGTAGCGCAAGTATTGCATGCAGACGTAAATTTATGAAATGGTGGAGGAGTAGCGCAAGTATTGCATGCAGATGTAAATGTATGAAATGGTGGAGGAGTAGCGCAAGTATTGCATGCAGATGTAAATGTATGAAATGGTGGAGGAGTAGCGCAAGTATTGCATGCAGATGTAAATGTATGAAATGGTGGAGGAGTAGCGCAAGTATTGCATGCAGATGTAAATGTATGAAATGGTGGAGGAGTAGCGCAAGTATTGCATGCAGACGTAAATGTATGAAATGGTGGAGGAGTAGTGCAAGTATTGCATGCAGATGTAAATGTATGAAATGGTGGAGGAGTAGCGCAAGTATTGCATGCAGATGTAAATGTATGAAATGGTGGAGGAGTAGCGCAAGTATTGCATGCAGATGTAAATGTATGAAATGGTGGAGGAGTAGCGCAAGTATTGCATGCAGATGTAAATGTATGAAATGGTGGAGGAGTAGCGCAAGTATTGCATGCAGATGTAAATGTATGAAATGGTGGAGGAGTAGCGCAAGTATTGCATGCAGATGTAAATGTATGAAATGGTGGAGGAGTAGCGCAAGTATTGCATGCAGATGTAAATGTATGAAATGGTGGAGGAGTAGCGCAAGTATTGCATGCAGATGTAAATGTATGAAATGGTGGAGGAGTAGCGCAAGTATTGCATGCAGATGTAAATGTATGAAATGGTGGAGGAGTAGCGCAAGTATTGCATGCAGACGTAAATGTATGAAATGGTGGAGGAGTAGTGCAAGTATTGCATGCAGATGTAAATGTATGAAATGGTGGAGGAGTAGCGCAAGTATTGCATGCAGTTGTAAATGTATGAAATGGTGAATGAGTAGCGCAAGTATTGCATGCTGATCTAAATGTATGAAATGGTGGAGGAGTAGCGCAAGTATTGCATGCAGTTGTAAATGTATGAAATGGTGGAGGAGTAGCGCAAGTATTGCATGCTGATGTAGATGTATGAAATGGTGGAGTAGCGCAAGTATTGCATGCAGTTGTAAATGTATGAACTGGTGGAGGAGTAGCGCAAGTATTGCATGCAGTTGTAAATGTATGAAATGGTGGAGGAGTAGCACAAGTATTGCATGCAGTTGTAAATGTATGAAATGGTGGAGGAGTAGCGCAAGTATTGCATGCAGTTGTAAATGTATGAAATGGTGGAGGAGTAGCGCAAGTATTGCATGCAGTTGTAAATGTATTAAATGGTGGAGGAGTAGCGCAAGTATTGCATGCAGTTGTAAATGTATGAAATGGTGAATGAGTAGCGCAAGTATTGCATGCTGATCTAAATGTATGAAATGGTGGAGGAGTAGCGCAAGTATTGCATGCAGTTGTAAATGTATGAAATGGTGGAGGAGTAGCGCAAGTATTGCATGCTGATGTAGATGTATGAAATGGTGGAGTAGCGCAAGTATTGCATGCAGTTGTAAATGTATGAACTGGTGGAGGAGTAGCGCAAGTATTGCATGCAGTTGTAAATGTATGAAATGGTGGAGGAGTAGCGCAAGTATTGCATGCAGTTGTAAATGTATGAAATGGTGGAGGAGTAGCGCAAGTATTGCATGCAGTTGTAAATGTATTAAATGGTGGAGGAGTAGCGCAAGTATTGCATGCTGATGTAAATGTATGAAATGGTGGATTTTCGCAAGTATTTTGACAATGATGCACATGACCATGTTCTACTACTTTCAAATATAACTACAACAGATCACATGTAACACTGTAACAGTCGCATTTATTTCATATTATTAACAAAATGCAACATTTTGTGCAACGTTACTAAATAGAGTCGAACTGTTTGCAAGCAACACTAATCAACAATATAATGTCTGTAGTTTGTTCAAAATGTCTAGTGATATTTAACAGTTCGTAACAGTAGTCATATTGAGACCCAATATGATAGTTCATATTTGGTTTCTCACATCTTGTCAAATTTTGTTTACAAATTTAAATAAATAAAAAAGACCGAGACAGGAAAATTGTAAACCAAATAAATTAAATGTGAAATTTAAACAAATGAATACATATAATAACATGTTATTAAATAACTAATTATAAAAATCATAATCTTGTAGTAATATAATAGTAAACATACAAGTAATTTGAAATTAAAAGTAGATTTGATATAATGAATCTTATGGCACATTGTAAATGTTCAAGGACTCCGTCAAACATTCGTATTCGTCACACGTCCATAAAGTAACTGATTATACATTAAAAGCTAGTTTAAAATAGTGCGTTTTGAGATATGTTGCTTAGTTTAAAATAGTGCATTTTGAGATGTGCTTTCTAGTTTAAATAGTGTGTTTTGAGATGTGCTTTCTAGTTTAAATAGTGCGTTTTGAGACGTGCTATATAAGCATCCATTGACGTGATCAGCCGCAATTCTTTTGGCAATGCATTCCATACAAATGGTCCGTCTCGAGAAAGGATCTGCGGCCATAGCACACCATGTTATATACTGGCACAGTCACAAAAGCAGTCCTCTGATCGGAGTGACGGATGTGGCACGCAGCGGGTAATCAGTGACGCAAGGTAGCCAGGTTTTGTGTTGTGTAGGGCGTTGAACACCAGGACCAATATCTTGAATTCTATCCACCATTTCACTGGTAACGTAACCAATGGAGACGTCTTAGTCCTGCAGTGATGCTCTGCTGTCGGTCATTCCACTTGATCTGCAAGACCATTCTGACCACAGACTCTAGTATAGAAATGTCACGCTTTGTGCTATACTCAAAACAATTTGTTGTTAATAGAGTTCTTATAATCATTTCCAAAAGGCCAGTTACCTGTATAGGGTCTTTCACCATTCGTCTCGCGAAGACATCACCAGTACATGTGACATCATGCACGTATGATTGTCACAACGTGCAAGAATATGTAATGAGTATTTCATAGATCTAGGAACTAGCAACACCAATGTAGGTGATGGGGGAATTCCACCTTCTACCTACTTTATTTAAAAAAAAGTTATGCAAGGCCCAAGAAGAATTCCCCAATCATAATTTTCTTTTGTTAAGTTCTTATCCAATAACACAAGAATTGTATAGATTATTTATAGAAATCCAACTGATACAAAGATAAGTGAAATGGTTGCAACTGGGGTAATCCCACCCCATGGTAATGTTTTGTTTAAAAACCAAAGGAACAGTAATACGTCCCCTGGATCCCTTTGATAATAAATTAATTATTCTGCATCAATCCTATTTTGCATTGCATAGCTCAAGCACCTAAGAATTGTTCACGGTCACAGCCCGATAGTCATGGTTTGTTTGGTCTCCTGTTCATTGATAGACAACTTTGGGGATGAGATCTGCTCTGACAGATCTAACTTGTAGTGAATAATGAATCTATCACAAGTGACTTATAGTTAGAACAAGCTCGTGGAATGTTAACAGCTGTCATACTGATCCATAACAGCGATACATGAGAAAGAGCCAAGAGACTTTGAAGTCCTTTGGACTATAGATTGATTGATTGTTTTTATTTTCACTCAGTGACATATTTAGTTTTCACTGTTTTCAATGGTCACACATCATTTACATTAAGTTAAAAATGATGGCAATAAATAAAAAAATACATAAATAAAATACAAAGAAATAAAATAAATCAACTAAAACTAATTATAACATACAGATAAGAGCAATGTGTATTTAGTTTAGCACTCACATGTTTGTGGAGGGTTCTCTTGAAGGTAGGGACAGAGCGGCTGTTTTGAATTTCAAATGGTAATTTATTCCATAATTTCAAACTGGACATGTTGAAACTCTAGTTCTGGTTTTGGGTAGTTTCAGCTGAGACACATTGCTTGTATTATATGAATGATTATTTGATGTAAACCAATCACACAAATACTGTAGTGCTAGACCATTGGTACACTTGCACACTAGGACTCTAGAGTGAGTTGTGAATGAAACGTGTTTTGGTGATGCACAGTCACTGTCTACAGTCTCTTCCTCCTAATCACCTAATTGGCATTGTCTCTGGTTTCTTTGGGTTGACCAGAAACACAGCCAAATTGTGTGAATGCAGTAGACAATATCAATAAAGTGTATGAATTGTAACTCTATAGTTGTCCAGACTATTAATTGTCTATGTTTGTCACATACAGGTGACGATATATCATTAACTAGTAGACACCGTTTAGTTTTGAAGATGTAGCTTAAACATGCAGGCTGGTGTACTGTCCAGTTGGTCCAGTTTAACAGGGATCTAGAGGTTACTGATACAGTTTCTGCCACTGTCGTCAGAGAGCAGTTAGTCAAGGTTCTCCACCAACAACAGAAGACAGAGAATGTCCAGCTCTACTGGTGCTGTGCTGTGCCTCTAGTGGAATACACAGACATTAGCGGGAGGTCATGTCCTAAAAGGAGCTAAAAGTTCAGGCAGAAACAGGCAACATTTAAAATGTTTGCTTTTTTGGAGCCCTTGAGATGCCCTTGCGAAAGAGTAGCCAACTACAAATGTCTTGTGTACAATAAAGATACTCAGATGTCTACACGAAATTAGACGAAAAACCACAAAACATTTTTTTTTAAATAGGAAAACTTAAAATGTTCCCTAGAGGACCATAGGAGGCTTAAAAATCAGCCATTCAAATTTAAATTGTGCTTAGTGACAGTATTGTATGAAAGATCTGTGCAAAACTTGGACAACAGATCTTCAACAGGTACTGAGGCATGAGAGCTCACAGCAGGCGGCAGACACAGAGTGATGTCACAAGTCCATTGGACCTTCCGCCAAAAAAACTAAACACTGTCAACACCTTGACATGCCAGTAGGACACGGTCACTGGTGTGTCATGGAAATAGTGTCCTCAGTAGTGTGGATATTTTTATTTAACAACGGATTTTGTTTAATTAAACATTTTCTTGAAGAGTTCTTTATCCTAGTGAAGTGTTCTCCAGGCCTTATAAAGCAGTGCACTGCCAAGTAAACTAATCACTTCCTGCCAAACCAATTAAACTTCAACAATAAAGAATGGTTCATTAAAACACATTTGCACAGTCAGTTTGTTCAAATGCATACAAGTTTTGTACAGTACAGTTTCACAAAAAAGAACGAACAGAAAATGCCTCTGTATAAAACAATGTCCACTTACTGTAGCCAGGGTTTGATTTTTTCTTCACTGTAGGAGGTAGGACTACTTTTTCCCGCGGTGTCACGTATGCGCTGTCATCTTCAACTTTCTAAAAACAAGATCCAGCATCAGTGCGTTTGTGGGTGTGTTTATGTGTGTGTGTTTGTGTAATTACACGTGTGACGGTTAAGAACACTTCTGTACTCTGGCATAGGAAGGAGTTAATTTTTTTAGACATACATGATATAGCATTAAAACTGTCAAACTAAAGCAAATAAAATACTGACATAAAACTCAAAATATGATTACTTATATAGGAAATAATTATGTTCAATGCTTCAAAATCAATCACTAAAAGAAAGTCTAAAAGAATTACACGTACAATTAAAAATATCATGACCACAATTATCGATCAAGGTCTTACCTTCAGACGAACGAGTCGTCCATTGCTGTCATAGGTGACAACGTTTTCGTCCTTCCTACTATATCCATCCTGAAACAAACCATGCTGAAGTCAGTTGTCATGAAATGGAGCAAGAAACTGGACCACGGATGTACAAAGATGACTACTCACAACATATTAATAACGCATGCGTCAAGGCCCAGCAAGAAAATTCAAGTGACATATCAACTTTTAATTTCCCTTTTTGGGATTAAAGTCCAGTGTCAAGTCAAATATCAAATAAAAGACCAGCATGTTAAGTGTTAAGTCAATGACCATGATGTCAAGTCAGGTGTCATATCAAGTCAAGTTTCAAGTAAAGTATCAAGTCATGTATCAAGTCAAAACTTAGTAGATCAAGCCAAGTGTCAAGTCAATGACGTCTAGATTCAAATCAACTATCAATTAAAAGCAGGTTAAGTCAAAGTTACAACAAAGGTTAAGTCAAACCTCAGTCATACATAGGCGATTACAAATTACTTATTCAATAGTTATCTAACCTACACATACGCGTTTACACGTCGTTGTGGGTGGTGACACTCACCTCTTCTGACGGCTGCCGCCTGCTGTGTTTCTTGTGTTGTGGTAAGGGCAGTGTCAGGTCAATGGTCTCCTAACATAAAACATGCAACCAATTCAACATTACAAACTTACATACACAGTGGGGTTAAACTGTTGTGTGTGTGTGTGTGTGTGTGTGTGTGTGCGTGCGTGCGTGCGTGCGTGTGTGCGTGTGCGTGTGTGCGTGCGTGTGTGCGTGTGTGTGTGTGTGTGCGTGTGTGTATGGTGTGCACGTGCGCATGTGTGTACGTGTGTGTGCGTGCGTGTATGGTGTGCGCATGTGCATGTGTGTACGTGTGTGTGTGTGTGTGTGCGTGCTTGCGTATGTGTGTGTGTGTGCATGTGTATGCATCAATGGTATGCATCTGAACTAAGAAGGTTTCAGGATAAACGTATCCCAATTAACACCACAGACTCTGCTCCCTTCTCTCTGTCTCCCCCTCCTCATTCCATGTTTATTCTCACAGAGAATAACATATAATTAATTAGTTCAACTCTGCATACAATATTAATTGTCTTGTTGGATTCTGGGAGCATTTTAGCTTAAATGACAACCTTTTTCAAAGAATGTGACACAAGCAACTTGTCTGATGTCTTGTCATTGCTTCTAGCATAGGAATGTGCTTCAAAATCAAATGTGGTTATTCTCATCATAAGGTATGCATGTTCAGAAATAAAGGTGTGGTTTACTGCAAAACACAAGCAACTGCATAAGTAACACAACATCTCCGAGAAAACAAAGCCATACGCTGTAGGGTGAAAGCAGGAAGATAGGGATGATCAATTTCAGTCTCTATTAAACTATATGGTTGAAGGCGAAGTTGGTAAGTCACCAGATGAAACCGTACCGTGGCAACGAGTAGTTTGGTTGCCATGTTCACCAGCCTGTGGGCCTCTCCACTGGAGAGATATCTGGGTGGGGCATTACGTAGAACAGGGTAACTCGCACCCCCAGCACTGTAACAGAAAGCACACCATGAGATCTAACAGTTGATGGTTTACGATGCATCAAAAACTCCATTAATCTACGGCGGTGTGACATTTGAAGCAGATGTTAAACACACGTTTCCTGAATCATGTTTCAATTACATCAGCTATTTTAACATATAGCTAAATTATTTCCTCTTATTATTTTATTTGTTTACGTAGACAATATTTTACAATGTTCACTGAAAAATAATTATAAGCTGCCCATGTGAACACAATAGCTAGTCCAATCACCAGGGTCATTTGCATTTATGGCGGCAAACAAACATAGAAAACGAGGATCTAAACATGCCACCAGGGGCAGGAAACTCAAAAGGAGGCTCTGCTCTGCACTCTTATGGGCCACAGAGACCAAAGTGCAAAACTTTAAACTTGTAGCTACAACTGACTCAAACATTTCATACCAGTGTGAATTCCACAACAATATGTGACTGCCTAAAGGGGGTACGTGCCAGTTCCTCTGCCCAGAATTGGCCAAGCACTAAAATGTAGCCGGGAGTCTGCTGTCTAGACTGTGGGGAAATTAAACATCAAAAGGTATTGCGGTTGACTCTCCTCAGCATTATTGCCTTATAATGTTAGTTTTGTTAACCATTTCAACATGTTGCAGGTGGAATCTTTCAAATTGTGAACATTGTTCCGAGCTTAATAAACTAAACAAACACAAACTGAGGGTCAGTAAAATTTCAACATGAATGTTGTAGTCATAAGAGTGTAACATTAAATGAAATAAATAAACCCTAGGAGCCGGCACACTCTCCTTAAGCAACATCCAATCAGCAACCTCTGTGATCTTAACTGCGGGACTCATTGTGAACTTTCATCAAGCCTCTAACGGAGACTGCACCAGAGTGATAAACCACAACGACTGTGTCCAGGCACGTGTGATACAGTTTATTTTATCATCACAAAATCAGGCATAAATCATTTGTGCAAATCACAGTATCTGTCCACCAGGTGGCAGTTACCTCTTGCCCCGTCGGCGTCTCAGCGGGATTCCGAATCCAGATGTCTTTGGCGGAGGAACTTCCTTTCCCTGTCTGCGGAGTTCGTTCCTGTACATGACGTCTGCGACAGCTGGAGCCTAGACATTGCACAACACTCGGTGACCAAACTGTCGCATACTAGTATAATTCGACATGAACCTTTTTTTACTAAATTATTTAATACTATTAGCAATACATATACACTTATTTCTTGGCATTATTGTTACATAATTATTATTGTAAAAAAAATTAACATTAAATTTTACTAAATTATTTATTACTGTTAACCACAATTAAGCATACATTCATTTGTAAGTGTTGTTATGATGAAATTATCTGCTAAACTGATTATTAGTTTTTATGACTAATATATACCTGTAATTTATTTATTTATTTACTTCTTTATATTTAGAAATGCTATGCTATTTAATATGTATTAATATATATATATATATATATATATATATATATATATAGTATATATATATATATATATATATATATATATATATATATATATAAATATATATATATATATATATATATTATATATAATATATATATAAAATTAATACAGTATTAAAAAAGCTATAGCATTTAATATGATAATAATATATATGTGGGTATGTATATATATATATATATATATATATATGTATATATATATATATATATATACATACCCACATATTTTTCATTATCTATTTTAAAATATTAGTATTTATCTTATTCTATACAAATATCTTTTTTATGTGTTTGGAATATTAATATGTTGTGAAGCACCACAAACAATTATGGATATGGCACTATATGAAATGAAACATATTAATATTTGATGCAAACTACATATACTCTAGATACTATCGCATAACTTGTGAAAATTTACCAATTTCGGGGCCCTAGTAGAGTCTAGGAGGATTTAAAATGAGTCGATCAAATTTAAATTCACGGTGATAAGAAATGTCTATGCAAAATTTGAAGAAAAAAAACCAGATCTTCAACGGTTTCTGAGATCTGAGACCTAGCAGAGCCTGGGGCACAGAGAGTGATGTCATAAGTTCATTGGATCTTTGTCCCAAAGGACTAAAAACTTGTCCTGGGGGACTTGTGTGTTTTATGATCCAATATAGCTATTAGTGTCAATTTGCCTTAGCATGTCACATACAAGGTCCAGCCATTACAACACAAGGGGATCTCTCACTGCATAAACTATCCACTCCCACTTGACAACAAATTTATTGTTAATCATAACAAAGACTGACATATGGTGAATATAAATAAATGATAAATAAGTTACCAGAGGACACAATGAGCAGGTATTTATAGTTACATACACTGCAGTCATGTAATTTATATTCCTATTATGCAAAGCAACAGACTGTCAATTTAATGCGCAGTTTTGTCTGCCACCACCAAAAAATTCCCAGAATAGTTACTGTCAGTGGCCCCACTCCTTAGCTCAATGTGGCTACATAATCACTTAACAATAATGCCCAGATAACACAAAGTACAGCTTACGAGGCTCATGAATAATACACTGACCACAAATAATTAATGCCCTGATTGTTGAGTCACTGAGCACTTGACCAACAGGTGCCAAAACTATTGTCTGATCGCCCGGCTCTCAAATACACAAAAGGGTGTATCACGCATGCATGGAAACATATGTATATCACTAAGGACAACTGACGTAAACATCTGGCTGTTGAACAGTGTTTACTTAGCCACTTTTGTCTGGATTATCTACTCATCTTAGACCTATAGTCCCCATTGGTAAGAATGTAAATATGAATAATCTTTTAGCTTAAAACCCATATACTATAATGATTTATAAGTGTATATATATATATATATATATATATATATATATATATATATATATGTTAATGTTTTACATTTGTAATTTGTTTACATTTATTAATTTAGTAACTTTCAATTTTTTAATTGTTTATATATATATATATATATATATATATATATATATATATATATATATACATAAAACTTACTAAAAAATGTTGAATGATACAAAATTAATAAATGTAAAAAATTAAGCATTTAAAATAGGATATGAAACCATGAATTTGTAGTGTAGCATGACTTGGCTGTGGACCCCACATATTACATGTCACACATCGGAGTCAGTCATGAATCACTTCATTTGAACTACCACTACCTCAGAAAGCTCAACTAAGTCGGATTGTAGCAGATCATGATATTTAATCTGATAGGTGAAAAGCTGACTTAACCAGAGACGATGTAAGCCAGAGCTAACGTCAAACGCTGTCTTTAAATGACCTGTAAATGACCTGATTGAAAACAGTGGCAATTCTACATATGATATATATATATATATATATATATATATATATATATATATATATATATATATATTAAGTCCACAAGCAACAAATCAAAAATTCCACAGCATTAGAATAATCATGTTCTTTATTTGGGCACAAATCTGTAAAGTTACTGCATATGGTTACCTAATACTTGTATGCTTCATACTGGCTGGGCTCTGAGGTCATAGTCTATTATTGATTGTAAAAGTCAGTCATGTTGTTCTGCATCTCTGTCCAGGCTGTCTCAAGTAGAAATGTTTGTCTCACGGATATTGGTCAACTCTTACATATCCTTGCTGTGCATCAAGCCAGTGTCTTGGCACTGGTCAAACAGTATGTCCACCAATGTGTTTCAGTATTTTATCTTCATACATTGTGACTTTGTCACCCTCATTACTGCTCAGTGAACTGTCTATGTCAAGGTGTTGTAGGCTTCGATGACCTGCTTGTCACTTAGACCATCCAAAGTTTACTTTCTAATTCACCTGATACTTGTACTCCAAGTAACAAGGTGATTTTTGCAGAATATTGTGAGACAAATAATTATCAACTAAAACTAAATTACGTCAGATTAGATTGACCGATCTTATCCAAGTTAGGCAATGACCAATTTAAATTTATATAATCCAACTCAGGCATAGATTTATACAGGAAATACATTACAAAATAAACCATTCTTGGAATGTTACCCGACTTGAGCAACTATCTGACTTAGGTGACCCCGACTTACACCAAATTTACATTATGTTTTTAATCAATATGATTTCTTTAACCAATGCATTTTCAAAGTGCAACTATCAGCGACAGAATTGTGCAAATGTTTATTTGGATATAATGTATAAATAAATCCACATTACAAAACAAACACAAGTCAAAATAAGTTACCATGCATACAAAACACAAAGCTTAACGAGGTTTTTAAAGGAGGAAATATGACATTGAAAGCTTACAAGCAAACAGCTTGTTTTAAGTCCACTCATTATATGAGGAGTAACTCAGAATAGACCCTATACTAATAAACAAAGTGCATGCCAACATTACCTTTTTAACATGTTCCTGTCAGCATGACGCAACAAAACATGTTTGTATACTAAAATTGACTGACAATGGCTCCATTTATTATCTGATGACAATACAGACGAATGTTTGCAAAACTACTGATCTTCCACTGGTAACAAATTGGTATTCTTCATGGAAATTCAAGTATTCACTAAATGCTGCATCAAAAGCTACAGTGATTGTGCAGAACAGTCCAAGTTGTTTATAATTGTACATACAGATTTGTATACATTTACAGAAAATACTAAGTTAGTCATTGCTGAGAACAACATGTTGTAATTAAATTGACTCATAGATTTCAGGCCTTAATCCAATTCGTTTAATTATGGCAATGAAAAAAAGTGCTATAACCTCCATCGGAATAAATACACAATAGTTTTTTCTTATTTTTTATTATTCTTAATGCATCTCCCAGCATTCTTCAGTAGGCTGAATTTATAGTGATGTCACATGACCTACATTTAGATAACATCTACTGTGTGTCCCCAAACCCTACCACCCATTTGCAAACACAAGTTGAAATCAGGTGTTTTGTCTTCGAGAATACACAAATTTTCATTATTACGTCATTTTTTAAGTAGACATCATTTAAAAACGCGAAGCAGGGGAAGTAAATAAAAGCAGCATCTTACGACGTAGTGACATTTCTTCATGTGTTTCTCCACCATCCTCCGCACCCTCTTCTCCCTCGTCTCACTCCCGGGAAGCTGCAAGCAACAACGTACCCGTGACAGCCCTGTCACTTCCTTGGCTTCTACCTGTTTTCTGTGTGTACCACGGCAAATATTTCTACCTGGTGTCTTTTAGATTTAAACTGTTTTCAAATGTGTCTGGGGGTTGGAGAACTTGCGGGGCCCAACATTTCTAATGGCTGAACGTGGAGTTCCAGCCGTATAATTTAATTTGTTTCTATATCATCGTATAGATGATAATGCCATCCACAGCTACGACACAAGATCTATACAGAAAATTCCATTTGAGATGCCAAAATTCTTTTTTCACCAATATGTCACTCATGTGTATGTTTCACTCACCGTGTGGAAGTGAGTGAGTTTGGTGCGCACTTCCTGGGGGTGGAAGTAGTGTTTGAGGGGGCGGTCATGGAGGCCATCGTACAGCAGTGTCGGCCGCTGCAACCAAAGACACAACACATTCACTACAGCGCTGACTTTAGCTCATTGTATTCGCATCTCCGCCCTTGTGTCCAGGCACTGTTTCACTAAGACACAGAGCTCTTAAAATTCATCATTAATCAAAATATTTTAGTAAATTAAAGGAGATTTTTCAAAACCCCAATACCTATTTCCATATGACTAAGGACCCTATTTCCATGACACACCAGTGACAGTCACTGAGTGTCCTGCTGATGCATTATGGTCTTGATTGTTTTCGGGTACTGTTAAGGATCAAAAGTTATTATAAAGTGCAAAAAATGGGTTTAAGAGCTCTTAATAATGTTAGTGAAATGGTCTCCAGTCTGCTCGTCTCCTTCTTAAGATCATGCGTTTGTTTGCACCACTGGCCTGAGAGCCACCATTTAGTGAGTAGTTAACAAAACACAAATACAGTTATTTACAGTTATTCACATTAGTGTTTGCTGTATGTGCTGTGCTTTCTGTAGGGTATTTCTCCTACCTGAGAGGACTGGATGCTGATCAGTCCACCAGATGACACCACTGTAAGCTAGAGGTTATTCGCAAAGTAGACGAGTGTAAATCTGTTAGTATTTACTCAAATGCGTAGGGCTACGGGGCCATGTTGCCAGCAGCACTGTCACAAGTACATGTGACAATTCCTAGTCATCAGCTAAGTAAGAAAGCATACCAAGATGAGTTTTAGGAGATTGTCACGGCAAATCTCAATACATCTGACCATTGTCTGCATGTGAGTTGTGTTACAGAGCAGGAAGATCTAGTGACAATGACACAGCATTGACCTATCACCAAACATGTAAGCAAGCAAAATAAGTACACCTTGAACACAAACAAAATCAGTCCCAGTGCAACACTTGCTCGCATCCCTACACGGCTGTGGTTGATGTGTGCAACACTTGCTCGCATCCCTACACGGCTGTGGTTGATGTGTGCAACACTCGCTCACATCCCTACACGGCTGTGGTTGATGTGTGCAACACTTGCTCGCATCCCTACACGGCTGTGGTTGATGTGTGCAACACTTGCTCGCATCCCTACACGGCTGTGGTTGATGTGTGCAACACTTGCTCGCATCCCTACACGGCTGTGGTTGATGTGTGCAACACTTGCTCGCATCCCTACACGGCTGTGGTTGATGTGTGCAACACTTGCTCGCATCCCTACACGGCTGTGGTTGATGTGTGCAACACTTGCTCGCATCCCTACACGGCTGTGGTTGATGTGTGCAACACTTGCTCGCATCCCTACACGGCTGTGGTTGATGTGTACAACACTTGCTCGCATCCCTACACGGCTATAGTTGATGTGATCCCATCAATCTACATAATTTGAATGCTTACCTTTTCAATGACACAGTAAATAGCTTGGCAGGACATGCTAAAGACTATTTTCACCGTTATATAGTTTCAAACGACCAGAACATGAACTGACATTGTTCTTTGCTGTCTCTTGACAATACTACATTACCGCCTGTCAATCATCACTGTATTTCTCTGGCAGCTATGCGCGGTTGACGTACATAATAATTGCACACTCTGTAAGTTTGGCATATTAGCTGCATGTTATAAATTTATAATGTTTTATATTGATGACGTACGTATGTATTAATAACCATGGAAATAAATTGTTGTAATATATACAAATTGATTAGCATGATTAAGTTATTACTAATTATGTGTTAGATCTACACCCACATGTGTATATCGTATCAGTGTAGTTCTATACCCACTTGTGTATATCATATCAGTGTAGATCTACACCCACTTGTATATATATCGTATCAGTTTCCATTTATTATGTAAGGTTTACATATCTTCAATTTTTTTGAAACAAAACATAATTCATCTTAATCTATTAAACCTACAAATAATCTGTTACTACTATTGAGAGAAAGGTGTTCACGTTCAACCCAGGGTATTTTAGATTCTTTATTGGTCCATAATTTTTAGCATTGTTTCTCGGCAATATTCTATTATAATATCACAGTCTTTAAAGAGGTCTTATTCAACCAGTCAACCTTTTTCAGAACTTTATCGTCAAGCTGACCTTTATCATGAATGATATCCTTGGCAACAGGTGTCAAAGTAATGATACTATCATTAAAAGGATAATAAATTATATATATATATATATATATATATATATATATATATATATATATATATATATATATATATATAATTAACATTATGATGACATTATGTAGACATTATACACGTACACTTTTCAGTGGAGGATGGTCAAGCTTTGGACTGTCTGTCCCCGATAAGTCAAACCCATCTTCCAGTCTTCGCACCTCAAAGTAGTGTTTTCTGAAACAAAAAAGATTCACTTACATGTAGGAACCATTACCATAACCGCTCATGTTAACCATCTCTTGCGCTTGAATCATCACATACAGCTAATGCTAATTTTTGTTTGTTTACTGATTTAAAACACCTATTTCAACCCATGCATTTTAATAATAGGAGTGATCAGTTGGCATATATGTGCTCATAACATTAATAAAAAAACACCCTGTCATTTTGTCCCTTTTCTGCTGGACAATAATATGGACAGGTATAGTATACATATAAGATTTAGCTATAAAAAGCAAGCAATTGAAAACAATTAATGGACTGCTCTCACAAAGTATTAACTATGTAACAATTAAATTGGAAAACAACATGTATGTTTGGCAATACAAAATATAACCAATTAATTGCAGTAATGTATGATTAATTAATCACAAAGCTTAATTAAGAAAAATGCATTTGTAGCGAACACTAGTTTTGGTGGCACAAGCATTTCTCCAAGGAATGATCAGTCTGCCAAATGAATGCACTTGTACTAAGTAAATTAGAACCTCACTGAAATGTGGATCAATAAACTGGAGCTTTAGGCAGACTTTCCACGAAACATTTCTGACACCTGGCAATGAATGTATACATATATACACACTGCCAGTAGACTTATCTGACGCTGAATTACTGATGAAAATATATGTTAACGCATATAAATTACAATGCTGTGCCAACACATTAATCATTGCCCTTTGACACGTCAGACAGTTCTCTGTGCAGAAAACAGTAATGCCAGAGTATTTAAATCATCAACAAATGAATCCAAACAGTCCATATTCATAAAAGTAAAATGTACCCTTTACACATATGTTTAAAAGAATTAGTGAGTTATTCGTACTCATAGGAACCATTTACTGTCTGTATTATTCTAGGTGGCATATTTGTCTATGTTTCATGGTTTGTTCGAAGACTCCATTTTGTAAATGTCACAGATTGTGTACAATGTCAACTTCTATGTTGGATTTGGGCCATTCCCCGCCAACTCAAAAAGAGGTCCCTGAGTGACTATCTCAGATTTTTATTAAATTTGCTCAAGTGTGTATCTGTCTAAATGATGGTTGGATGCAACTTTTTAGTGCAAATTCCAATTACCAGTAGTTATGAAAGTACAGTTGACTGAACATAAGGCCTGTTGTAAATCTTTTGCACCTGTGACAGCTGTATTTTTATTTTGGTTTATTGGTATGCTATAACTTTCTTCATTTTAAAAATATTAAGCTGCCACAAAACTTAATTCCTATCTGGAGAACTGGATTCTAAACTCAATTTTTGTATTGGTGTAATAGATTCGGAGTAATAGACACCTAAATTTGGGCATTTGTACATCCGGTTTTTTTTAGGTATAGAAATACCACTACACCATAGTCATTCAAGTCTGAAACGTAGATAAATTACCGTAAAATTTATTTTTTGTCACATACTTCAATCATTTGTAGATTCTACATTGATAATGAAAATCGCATTACAATTATTTTTAAAAAGCGACTGTTTGGCTCAAAAGAAAATATCCTAGCTAGTAATAGTGTAATATGACCAGCCTCAGAATAACCATTTATTTTACTATGTAAACACTTAAGCACATTTAGTGGGTATTCACACATTTATTGACATGTTCTAGCAATATGCACAAATGCATTACAGGCAGCGGTCATGTGTAAATACACGTCCAACCCATATTGCCATGGACATGAATTGGTGACACAGAATCTTGAACACTCATGCAACCAACTGTGTCTCACCACATCGGCAGACTTCATGAAGACATTATCGTTGAAATGTGTTTATTTGGTTTGTCATCGCCTCACATTTTTTTTTATTGGAATCATAATAAATATGTTATATAGCAACACTAACTATACAGAACATAACTATGCTTACTTTCACAACATTAATAAAACTGCAAGTGCTCACATGTTTTTGAATTAGTTTGTCACGCTGTCGTACAGTCTAGAAGGGTGGCATTCTGGAACATGCTAATTAGCAAATTGTGATATGCTAACTTAGGTTCCCTTTGATTGTGCTGAAGACTAAGTTAAATTTTATTACGATTTTCTTAACACACAATGACTGACACTTCTGAAACATGATGGAAAGACAATGTGTACATATTGACTTGGTGTGATAGTTTACAAGTACTTACAGGAGTAGCTGAGGCAACCATTTACTCTCCGACCTAATTACGAAAACGACAGCTGTCAAACTTCTTCTTACATATCTTATAAACACTTACAGAAGGTTCAATCTAGGATGCACCCGTGCGCCATAGGTGTGATATTTGTTACATTGTCCCACCCAAATTGCTTGAATGCACCGGGTGGGGACATAAATATGTCACTCGGCACACACAGATTTAGTCAACGCCTACTTGCAAAAAGTAATCTTATATTAAAATATACAAACATATTTTTTATTGTTCAGAAATGTGTCCTGTGGCACTATTCTGCAAATAGTGGAATATGCTGTGTGTGAAGGCCCGGAGTAATAACTATTAAACGTATTATTCCGTGCGGATATGTTAGATGCCTGCTGTTACTAGTTAGGCCGAATTTGTTCACTGTCTGCTAACACCGACCAGGAAGAAACGCGCTTGCAAACAACTTGCCGAAAATTTGAAATGCGTGGCAAGCTAGCTATCATAGCTTTATGCAGAGCCGTCCACCCGTCATTTAGACGGGTAAAACCATTGAGGATGGGCAGAAATATGGGTGGACGAGTAAACAAATATGAAGGAGCAAAAAACGGTGTTCCAAAACCATACATATTGTCGGTTATGCCTTAGAAATGAGTGTAAATGGTGTGTGTTTGTAGTCCATTTCAGGTCATCAGACACATTTGGAAGTTTGTAAACTGGCTTAACAGTTAATATCCTGTGTCCACCAAAACATGTGTGACTGGCAATAATTTGGTCCTGCATAAAGCCCTGCTATCTATGTATTGTGTGAATGTTATACTAAAAATAACACAACATCATCCATTATGTTAATAATAAGCAGTGATTGAGCAAAAAGGGCGCCAAAACTGTTGTATCAGTGGTGCCATTCACCAACATTGGTCGCAGCAAATCAAAAACCTGCACTAGAGAAGATATTTGGATTTTTGTGATTTCTTGTCAGTCAATTAGAAAATGTGTTGATACTCACTCCAAATGTTGCAAGAAATCGATGCAACCAGGGAAACAAAAGTTACAATGAGTTGAATTGTAAGCGTGGCTTACAGTGGCCACTGTTGGACCTGGCCAGATCGTCATTGGTCAAGCAGCCTATACGTCATTCACTCCACGTTAAATAATTCATAATAAAATAAATCAGTAGGATGACAACACAATATTGTTCACAATGGTGTAATATTTTCGGTGACCTTTTCATGCATGATTTAGCGAAAATACACGCCAAAATTGTCATTTCAGAAAGACACGCTGTGTAAGCCATTAATATCACTAGTATTTTTATGTATTAATGGGGAGTTGTAAATTTAACATAATGCTTTCAATCATGAGTGGAATCGCGGTTGTTGCTGTAGCTGAATTGGCAAACACGTGCATTAGGTGTTCGTTTTTTCAATCAGAACCTGACACAAAACCACTGAACTCTTTTTCACAAAAATTAATAATAATTATAAACTGAATCTTTTTAAAATTTAAAATCATTTAAAATCATTTAACATCACGTATTTGTTTTATTTTTTTAGTAATTATTTATTTGCCACATAATGCAAATATAATAAATGTATATAACAATGATGTATACTTCTATATTTTATTTATCCAGCCAAATAAGAATTAGTTTTCACATATATTATTTACAATAATTGAAATTTAGATTTCAAACTTGTGTCCTTGCAATTGAATTACAGGGACAGCCATGATTCTGCTACAAGGTATAAAGTGTTGCATTAAATTTACAACTCCTCCTCCATACATTTGTATACGAGGGATAGTAATGGGTTACACAACATTTCTTTCAGACATTAAATACATGTATGTAATGTGTGTGTGTCCTTGTGTGGATTATCTCCCAAAGGCCATGGGGTGCAATCGATACATATCATAGTTACTCTGAAAATCAGCTGAAGGTGGCAGCAAACTCGAAGCTTAGCCATGCCTCCATGAGACACCGGGTTTCAATAAAAAAAATATTCTGACACGCTTGTTTCAAATTTATACCACAAATGAATTTTTATTTATTTGCTGAATGCTGTAAAATGTAAATTTGTGTGTACAAATGGAAAATATTAGGTAATGCCTTGTTTTATTTCCTTTAAGGTTTAGGCTAAGTTACGGTTAGCTTATGGTTAGTTTAGGAAAACTTAGGATAAACCATAATTTATTAAGCTCATTTATGCAGTGATGATGTGACAAAATATCGATGTTATGGTAATCGCTGAGCTACGTGTCATTGCAGATTATGTTGAGTAAAACTTGGGATGAGATTGATTTGTGAAATGTTTTCTTTACACGAACAAAGTGTATGTGTGTGTATGTATTTTATATAGTTTATAAGATATGTAAGAGGTACGTGGCTTTCATATGATACGGTTAGTTCCGAAAGTACACGATTGCCGTAGCTGATAAATCTGTCATAGCCAACAACACATATTGCTGTGGCTGTGTAAAAAACACAACAGTGTCCATACGTCAAGAAAAAAAGGCAGACTAACACTAACAGCATCTACGACTACGTCCAGTCTACACTAGTATAAGCAGCACAGCACAGCTCGACACAGCCACAGGTTTGCCAAGATGAGACGAGCATAGCTAGTAGTTCTAGCCTAAGTGTTTTCTTAAACGATATGTAACTGCATACTTACAGTTTTTTAGATACCGACTTTATTATATCCTGTGAAGACATAACGATCAGTGTGAACAATGTTTAGCCTATTATGCGCATGTCATACGCTAACGGCATAACAAAACATCCGAGACGTTGTTATCGACCGCGCAACGCATAAAATATACACTGTTGTTCCTACGCCGGAACACCTGTCAGAATATAGTGCCACGATACGCCGTCCTATTAAGAACATCCGAATGGATATCGTGACAACGTTTCATTATTATTGAATACATTGCAATATAATCGTAAGTGAGAAGTTGGTGATGTTATTTTGTAAATATTGTTTATCTATAAATCGCGTATGAATGCGTTGTAATAGAAACATGCTTAGATACGGTGCGTGTTGTGTTTGGCTTTTTGCAGTCCGCTGTCTGGCGCCACGATTTACGAAGCCTAAATTTAGTCCACTATGGGGCGCCACGCTCACCAGCGCTAAGCCTCGATCGATTGACAAGGTGCCGTTCCGCTATAGTGCACAGTGTCTATTTATGGCTTATCTCATTTTTTACCTTCATTGAAGGAAGGGAAATGGGTGTTAATTGGATATGCCATACAGGCAAACTATTGAGCATATGACTAAATGCTGAACCATTTGTTGGTAGAAGCCGCGAAGTGTGCATGCAGTCAATACGACAGGGACGTTGCCAATATATAGGCATTGAATCTGAAACGGAATAGGACATGTCGTTAGAATCCAATATTGGCTATTGTATAATAATAATGATAATTTATATTTATAATAATAAACCTTTTTCGGCAATTTCAACAATGCAATGTACATTTCATGTAAAATAGGAATATGTGTTCTGGTGTATGAGTTGCCCAGTACGTACCTATATGCAATACAATACAATACAATACAATACAATACAATACAATACAATACAACACAACACAACACAACACAACACAACACAACACAACACAACACAACACAACACAACACAACACAACACAACACAACACAACACAACAACGCACAACACAACACCATACTACAATACAATAAAACATAACAAAACACAAGACAATGCAGTGCAGTGCAAAAACATGATATATAATAAATAAATAAATATTATAATATATTATTATATATAAATTATCCTTTAAAATGAAAAAATATTCACTGAAAATTAGATGTTCAGTTAATAAATAATATATCTAATATGTCATTAAAATAATAAATTATCTATTTAAAAATATTTTGTACGACGGGAGAGTGAATGAGTCAGACATAAAATGACGTCATCGTGTCGCCGGCGTCAGTGTGAAATAACTCACACGCTATACTTTATCACCGAATAGCATATTAAATAATTATGTTGTGTCATCAAGTGGTCAATTGTTATTTATTTTTATTGAATGTTTGTTTAATGAACATTGTAGGTTAACAGAAGAATTTGGATAAAATGTTCGCATTTTGTCTTGGGAATGATCAATGTTCTCGAAAAACAGGAGGCTGTTTTTTTTTAATGGAGATGAGTATCATACTTGCTAAGGCTGCCAGTCCGCCGGACCGGTTCGTTAAATTTCTACTCCTGTGTATAATAACATAATAAAGGCTAGTGCATATAAAGTATATGTAACATTATCAGCTGGGCATAAATTCGGCTGCATCTCCTATCACTACATGTCAACTGGGAACGTCTTGATCGAGCTCCTCCGGTTAGCGACTGGTAAATTAATGTATCTGGGTCACGCAGGGCCCACGAACTGGTACTCACGGTAAACACGAAAGGTGTCGTTGTTGAAGCGCTGAACCGTGACCGAAAGTTCACCAGCTAGAGTCCGCGCGACGAGAGCTGACTTGGGATAGGTCACATTAATCAAGTTGTAACGACTGACGACAGTTCTCACCGAAACTTTCCGGCTAATGAAAATATACTAAACGATTGGAGAAGTGTCGTGGTTTCACAATATTTCCACAGAGAGAGTTAACTCTGGACAACAGTACCTTTCTACGACTACGTGTATGCCGTCACTCGTAAGGTATGTCGATTTAAAAAAAAAAACATACTCACACAATCATTCAACTGGACAATCAGTATGCTAATCTGTTCCGTTCGTTTACATGTGAACATTACACCTGTCGTATCGAGGTTGAGGTCTTGATTAACAAACACGTTATGTTTCTTGGGAGATGTCACTAAGTAGGTAGATGGCATATGAAATTGTACGATCGGTAACCTAAGGCTACACTATCTAGGAGGGGGCGGATCCAGAACATCTATGCAAGGTAGTCTTGGTGGCGAAACCTCCAATGACACCACCGTTGAGGCTCGCCAAACAAGCACCCGAAGGAAGTTAAAATTTGACGGAAGCTTCGTATGTCGGGGTATGGTGACAACGATGTATGCGTAAGCGGTACATGACTCATTCAATAATGGCAGTGTGGTTGCTATTTGATGCGTCTCGGATAAGCGACTCCTCAATGGCAGCGCGACCGGCGTCATTGACAATTCGTTCGTCTCGTCAGTCATTATAACAACGGTGCTATCCGGGTTCACGGCACACGTTCAGACATTCACGTTTGTCGTTGAAACGTCACGCGCGCATATTAAATGGATATCATCTTGTAGTGTTAGTCATACCTCGGAGTAGTTGCATGTCGATATGAGGGATTGTTTCTATGTCGCGACTGCATTCGTTGTTGGACCGAGGATTACACACGTCACCACCGTTCTCCGGCAGCCGGTAGTAATTACTTTGTCGTTTGATCTGGTCAGCGTGTTGAGGGTTTGTACTCCTGTGTTGTGTCACACTATATTCCGTCAAAACAGCAATGGACAAAAAACAAGGAACCATCCTGCTTCTCGTGGATTTCAGTTCCGCCTTCGATACGATCAACCATAACATCTTAATTAGGCGGTTACGTTTGCGTTACGGCTTTGTTGGCAAAGCATTGGACTGGTTGACATCTTATCTGAAAGAGAGGACACAGCGAGTGGTAATCGGTGACCAGTCGTCGAGTACAACTACTCTAACGACAGGTGTCCCGCAAGGCTCTGTCCTTGGGCCACTGCTCTTTTCATTATACATTCAACCTATCGGTGACATCATACGAGCCCATGGACTATTCTTCCATCAATATGCCGATGATTTACAGGTATATACTCATTTTGACTTGACCCATTCTGCATTAGTGGCTGCAGTCAAGCAAATGGAAGATTGTTTAGATGAGGTAAAGGTCTGGATAGCACGGAATTCTATGTTCATGAACGATGGCAAGACACAATATCTTCCGATTGTGCCTAAGTCTGCAGATGCAATCGTGGATAAAAGTGTGATTCGCGTTGGTGAGGCTACAATTACGGCTTCGCGTTGTGTTCAGTGTCTTGGTGTGTGCTTTGATAAGCACCTTGACATGAAGAAGCAAGTATCGCAAACTATCAGTGCTTGTTCTTTCTACCTGCGAAACATTAATCAAATTAGCCGCTTTCTCCCCAGACCGACAAAGGAACGCGTTGTCAATGCCATTGTCACATCACGGCTTGCCTACTGTAACGCGCTCTTATACGGTACGTCTGCAATTAACATCGCCCGTCTACAGCGAATAAAAAACACGGCTGCCAGGTTGATTACGCGTAGCCCGCATGGCGACAGTGCCACAACCTTGCTACGCGAACTCCACTGGCTGACCATTGTGCGCAGCGTTGATTTCAAGCTACTTGTATTCACTTACAAAGCCATGCACAACGACGCGCCAGTGTATTTGTGTAAACTCGTGTGCCCGTATCAACCGACAAGAACACTGCGCTCTGCGAACAATAACATGTTACAAGTGAAGCGTTCCCGTACCAAAGCTGGTGACTGCTCGTTCGCTATCGCTGCTGCGTCCCTATGGAACAATTTATCAACGGTCATTAAGACTTGTGACCATCTGACCAGCTACAAACGTCTACTGAAGACACATTTTTTTCGTATCGCATATTAGTGTAATTCGACATGAACATTATTAATTTTTTTACTAGATTATTTGGTAATATTATCAATACATCATTATACACTAATTTATTGGCATTCTTGTTACGTAATTATGATGATTATTATTATTTTACAGTATTAAACTATACAAAACTAGTTATTACTAATAATAATTATACCTATACCGTCATTTACCAGTCTCATTGCAATGTAATTATACACTAGACCGGTTATTATGTGGTTTTATTACTAATACATAATTTACTTATATATTTAAAAGTGCTACGCTATTTAATATCGTACTAATTTTTATTTATTTATATACCTATACATATTTTTTACATTTATTTTAAAACACTAATATATGTCTTATTGTATACATATATCTTGTTATGTCTTTTAAATTGTAATATGTTGTGAAGCGCCACGAACGATTATGGATGTGGGGCTATACCAAATAAATATATTATTATTATTATTCATGTTAGACATTTCTCACAACAGAACCAAAGTCTTGTTTGTGTTGGACCAATCAAGTGAAACGTAACTGTAAAAGGGCAGTCTGGCGGGCGGGCGAAATCAAAGAATATTACTTTAGACCCTATTCGTTTCTCTCAAGGGTCGTGGCGAGATGTTCATTTAACGCTGTTCTCTCTTTGTATATTTTTGAATATTATAAAGCGCGACCGTCAATTACATGTCATGACGTTTTTGCAGCTACCAACATGGATTACAAACTGACAGTACTTTGCGCGTTCATCGCTGGCTGCCTCCTCTTCACGTCCGCATCAGCAGCTCGCGGTAAGATCACTACGATATCATGCAGAAAAACACAAAATACAATTGTAATCACTTGTTGCACACCTCTCTCTCTGTTTCTCTCTCTATCCGCCTGTCTCTCTGTCTCACAGTCTCACAGTCTCACTGTCTCTCTGTCTCTCTGTCATAATATTTTATTAGGAATACTTTTTGGGTTCACAAACTTCACATATGATTCTGCTGATTAGAATAATTAGAATATGTAAATGTAGGCCAGTAATTCTATAAAACATGCTTCTGATGATGATATTTATATATTTTTTATTTTAGTTTACTTTTATAATAATTAATATGTCCATAAAGTATTATGTTCTGGTAGTCCTCGGTATAATCCCTCAGGGGCTTCTAGAGGATCTCCACGGTTACATTTTATATTCATGTTATGTTTGTGAAATTGATTGTATGTTGTGACCGAAATAGAGTTCAATTCAATTCAATCATTGTAACTTAACACCAAACATAATTGAATCCCCCAGGTGTAGAAGGGGTAGGTATACAATCTAATCACAATTAAAGCAGATATAGTAATATATTTCAAGTAATAAAAACCGTTCAATAATACTAGCGACAAATGTTCTACCTCTTTCACGTGCTGATTTCGAAGTGGGAAGCTGTAATGGCGCGAAGCCCTACTTATACCATATAATCACGTGACTTACTTTACGGTAACACTCGAAATTAGGAGTCGGTCACACTGCCCACATAAAGGTCATTTGATGTACATCATAATGTCGTATTTATGTGGGTCCGTGCTCCTGCTGATATTGTGAGCTTAATGAGTCGCAATCATGGCTAGTTTGCTGTAAATGACAAGTCAGATGTTTGTTTGTACCAGAGCTTTGTATTAAGCCAATCATTCAAAATAACAGATATACATAATATAATACAATATACAAAATGACCCTTAGCCTAAATAATTCAAAACTTTTGACTACCAGCAAAGGTGAGGGGAACCAACCGATCCTCATGGGCTGTAGCTGACCCACTATAACAACACTCATGTTTATATAACGTGACATGCAGTTAACACCCATTGCATATAACATTTTGTATAACTGAAAATGAAAATGTAACTTATAATGTGTATTGTGTAATTAATTGAACATTTGCGTTACCAACGTTAGCACAGTGTGTACATTAATCTAAATTTACTGGAATGTTTTATTGATTGTGCAACGTTGGCCCACAGTTGGCCCAACGTTGGCAAATATTTGTAAAACTGAAAATTCTGTATAATTTTGTAGATTTGGTCATTAACTGAACCATCGCTGTAACAACATTAATATTATTCAACTCAGTTTACTTAAAATTGATGTTGGCTGTGCCCAATATTGGCCCAACGTTGTTCACTCAACGCCAACGTTATGCCAACGATGGGCCAACGTAGACTCGCTGTCTGGGCTTATGATCACACGCGACATGTGCAATAACACCACATGGGTTTCGAGCCTCGCCTCTCTCGACAGAGAAACCGACGTCCCGCATATACACCACCACGCCCAAAATTCAGTTTTTAAATGACACGTGGCTCACACATTGCAAAATAACTGCGTATTTTCGCGTATGCCGACGATTTCTTACGGCGCAGATTTTCTCAGTGGATCAGTTATGTGCAAATTATTAGAAAGACTAATAGTAATTAAAGATCACATTGCCAGTTTAAAATGCGATGATAAAGATTTTATTAATTAACTATCCGTCATTCGAAGCACTTCCTGTTACAGATTCGTGCAACAGAGCCATTGACCTCGTATTCGTTCTAGACAGTTCGGGAAGCATAAACAATGCCAACCCCCGTAACTGGCAGCAGCTGTTGGAATTCGTCAACAAGATCGTGTCCATGCGTACGATTGGGTCGAACGATACTCGGGTGGGCGTCGTGCGATATTCCACCGACGTCGTTAGCTGGATCTACCTGAATTCGTACGACAACAAAAACGACCTGATGAATGCCATCGCGAGAATCCCGTACGACGGCAAGAGCACGAACATCGCCGGCGGTATCCTTCAGATGCGCTCGGTGCAGTTCACGGCCGCGCACGGAGACCGGCCCGGGGTACCCAATGTCGCCATCGTCGTCACCGACGGAGTGTCGATAATCAGGCCCGAGTGCACCATACCGGAAGCGGAGCAGGCGCACAAGCAGGGAATCGCAATGTTCTCGATTGGAGTGACGAGCAAGGTGGACTCGGCGGAGGTTATCGGTATATCCTCGCCTCCCCATACACCCAATACGTATGTCTTCTTCGCACAAGACTTCAGGAACGTCGACAACATCGCGACGAAGATATTTAACGCCACGTGCAACGCTCGCCCGCCGCCAGGCTCTGCTGTCTCACCGACATCAGCAACTCCATGTGAGTATGTAAATATTCATTATTTTCTAGCGCCACAACAGAAGGTTGCAACGGCGCAATATCCAGACTGCTCAAACAAATATTTTTGCATCCGCCCGGACGCGATTTTCCACAAACAGGATGGCATAGGCAACTGTTTTCGCGGCGCCCATTGGACGCTGGATTGACCCCTACAGCGGTCCACGTGATTAGATGTGTATGTAAACAGCGACGCTTCAGCGGAGTAGGTGTGTGTATTACATCGATAGGGATAACTCTCCAGTTTGATAAATAAACTGGTAAATTACTATCACTATATTTATAGTAAAATGTAAGTCCTTGTAAATTTAGCTGCTCATCTATTTTAAGTATCTGAAGTTATTTTAAGGTGTTCGTGTGTGTTACTTAAAGTATACCTGTTCGGTTTTGTATTCGTACTCCCTGTCAACAGGTTTGACCGGAGGACAAGGATGGCCTGACGACACCAAGCCGACAGGCAGTGTTGCAGCTGGATCAGTTGGAGGAACCGGGGCCACGGGTTGGTGATTCGTTGTTTCGGTTTTGTATGTGCTGTTATATGATTTGTTTAGACCTTTGGGCCGAAGGTCCAACCGACTTATGACATCACTCTGCATTCGCTGTGCCAGTAGCTCCAATATCTCGGAAATTGTTCAGGATCTACTTTTCTAATTTGGCCTAGACATATATTAGGACACTGCCACTATGCACGATAAATTTATTTTTGATTGGATCGTCTTAACTCTAAAGGTACCCTAGCGCCTTCACGCACTCATAAATAGTACATTTTCTGCATGCCTATTATATTATTTTTCAGAAACTGTGAACTAACGTCTTCTCAAATTTTGCATTAACTTAACTTTGGGCAAAGAGGCAATACACAATAAATTTGAAGAGACATTTAATTCATAATTGCCAACTCACTACATAGACCAAAAGATTTAACGACCTCTTTGCCCATTTTTATGACATATTAACTGTTGCTAATGAAACCAATCATTCAAAAAACCGTGTAACTTCGATATCTTGCTATGATCGAGTTAACTGCAAACTCGTTTAGCACACGGCACCAAACGTTCATGTGTTAATCTACACTGAGACACCGTAACTTCTCTGCTGTTTCTAAACGTCAAGGGGTCTTATTATATATAGCGTAAATAAGTTGTTCGACATATTAAACTGTTAACTGCCGAAATCGAAGAAACGTCTGGAAACTGGCAGCGTGTGTACGTAACGTGTTATAATACGTATCACCACTGGCACATAGCGTAAGTTTAACTATGTCGGCATGTTTATTATTTTTTCACAGCTGAAAGACAATTATCAACATGTAAAAAAACAAATTTTTATCATGAAAGTGGTCCCCGTTCGTGTTAGGTTCCTTTTATAGATGCCTTTGTTTTTTTGGAACTTAACCTAGTAGAGCATGCCATTTAGTGAAAACAAAAGTGGGCTTGTTTTCCCATTGAATCGCATTAATTAAACTGAAAGTGAATTGGTTTGTTCCATTTTTAGTAAACTAAGGAAATTATTTACGTGGTCGGTTCAGGTGAAGGATTAAGTTACGGGCATGCATTCTCCCATCCTTGTATCTGCGAAGTATTTTTGAATTATTAAAGTGCATGGTTGAATCATTATTCAATCAAGGTTCGTCTTAATGAAGAAAGTGTTTGATTTAAGCAAACGTTTTAGGATTAGCGTCACATAGACTGTCCTGTTTACCATTGAAAAGAAATAACTAGTTTTCGTTTTAATCATGATATTGCTTTTTGAAGGATCTTAGTAAAATAGAATGTCCTTTTTAGTACATTATGCGCCTTTGACAACGCAACGTAGCTTTTGGGCTTGCCCATTAATGAGGATATTGTATATGTTGCCTTTATAAAAAAAGTATCTTTTTCTGACAAAAAAGATCCATTTCGGGATATTGCCTCAATTGTGTGCAGTATTACAGATAACTTGCAATTTTCAATAACGATTAATTTGCTCCAAAAATATAATACTACTTCTCGTTATGTTAATTTCTCGGATTTTACCCTTCGCGCAACAGTTCGTTCTGTTATGAAGAATAGTACCTTGTCGCCGGTAGTATAATATTATGTTCACGCTGTGCTCACCGATAACTGTCCTGCTTAACCAAACCGATCTTTTACTTAGGACTGACTGGAGCGACTGGACGGGATGGACGGAGTGGAGCAATGGGATATACTGGATCGACTGGGCGGACTGGACCGACAGGTCCTGGTGGAGGTTGGTGATTTATATTTTCCGTTTCGTATGTGCTATTGTTCAATTTGTGCGACGTATCAGCTGTTGTTCCTGAACCTATCACCCACGTTGGTGTGTGTTGCGATGATTACGCAGTACACATTGACTTTTTCTCACAGGGCACCAGACGTTCACTAGTTAATAATCTGCCTTGAGACACCGTAACACCTCCACTGTTTCTAAATAAATGTGTCAAGGTTTCTCAAAATGTTATGGGTAGATAAGTTGTATGTTTTATTTATGGATACTATCATTCAATTTGTTTTATTTTTATTGTGTGACGGCTGAGAAGGAATGATCACTGTACAGTGTGTGATAAACGTCCTTTTGACGGGTAATTGTCCTGTTTGTGTACTTATTCCTTTACAGCTTCCTTTGTTCCGTTTGCAGTGAAATTTGGCGTATCGAAGCATGCCAGTTTGTTGCTTGTTGCAATCATATATTTTAAATTGAGAGTGAATCTACTCATTCAGGTGAACATTTTAGGACGCCGAGGATGTGATTTGTATGTTCAGATAGGGTGTTTGATTAAACTAGGAGCACGCATTCCTATTTCCGTTTATATGCGAAGTATTTTTTATAACTAATGTGCATACTTACGTTATTGCAATGAGATTCACTTTTATGAAGCAACTGTTTGTTTTAATCAAATGTGTTCTTTTGGAAGTAAATTGTCCTGAAACTAAACTACAATTCGTTCATGTAATTCGTGACGGTGCCTATTTTGTGACGGGTAAGTCGGGCCACACAGTAAAACACGAGCATCCGATCAAAGGGAAAAACGACTGAAGTCGGTCACTAACTCAACTAGATCCAGTTCAGTTGATATGCAGGAAACACCGGTCCACTGATAGCGCTGGTGTCTTCACCATTCACTGTTTAGCAACACATACAGCTTACGACCATGTATGCACGCATCTTGTTTGTAGACAGTCCCTCTAAAACTCTTCAACAAACTGCATCCGCTGTTACTTGATCCTTCAGTTTCTTCTGCTTCGATCCGAGGTTGTCAAAAGGAATGGCATGGCTTCCAACAATCTGTCACCTCCCCGCTCCTGCACACGCTCTTGAGTGTGTGTCCAACTCTCCTCCGTACAGCTGATGCAGTTAGCACATGATCTTGAGTGTGTGTCCAACTCTCCCCCGTACAGCTGATGCAGTTAGCACATGATCTTGGGTGTGTGCCCAACTCTCCCCCGCACAGCTGATGCAGTTAGCACATGATCTTGAGTGTGTGTCCAACTCTCCTCCGTACAGCTGATGCAGTTAGCACATGATCTTGGGTGTGTGTCCAACTCTCCCCCGTACAGCTGATGCAGTTAGCACATGATCTTGAGTGTGTGTCCAACTCTCCCCCGTACAGCTGATGCAGTTAGCACATGATCTTGAGTGTGTGTTCAACTCTCCTCCGTACAGCTGATGCAGTTAGCACATGATCTTGAGTGTGTGTTCCAACTTTCCTCCGTACAGCTGATGCAGTTAGCACACGCTCTTGAGTGTGTGTTCCAACTCTCCTCCGTACAGCTGATGCAGTTAGCAGACGCTCTTGAGTGTGTGTTCCAACTCTCCTCCGTACAGCTGATGCAGTTAGCACATGATCTTGAGTGTGTGTCCAACTCTCCTCCGTACAGCTGATGCAGTTAGCACACGCTCTTGAGTGTGTGTTCCAACTCTCCTCCGTACAGCTGATGCAGTTAGCACATGATCTTGAGTGTGTGTCCAACTCTCCTCCGTACAGCTGATGCAGTTAGCACATGATCTTGAGTGTGTGTTCCAACTCTCCTCCGTACAGCTGATGCAGTTAGCACATGATCTTGAGTGTGTGTTCCAACTTTCCTCCGTACAGCTGATGCAGTTAGCACACGCTCTTGAGTGTGTGTTCCAACTCTCCTCCGTACAGCTGGTGCAGTTAGCACACGCTCTTGAGTGTGTGTTCCAACTCTCCTCCGTACAGCTGATGCAGTTAGCACATGATCTTGAGTGTGTGTCCAACTCTCCTCCGTACAGCTGATGCAGTTAGCACATGATCTTGAGTGTGTGTCCAACTCTCCTCCGTACAGCTGATGCAGTTAGCACATGATCTTGAGTGTGTGTTCCAACTCTCCTCCGTACAGCTGATGCAGTTAGCACATGATCTTGAGTGTGTGTTCCAACTCTCCTCCGTACAGCTGATGCAGTTAGCACATGATCTTGAGTGTGTGTCCAACTCTCCTCCGTACAGCTGATGCAGTTAGCACACGCTCTTGAGTGTGTGTTCCAACTTTCCTCCGTACAGCTGATGCAGTTAGCACATGATCTTGAGTGTGTGTCCAACTCTCCTCCGTACAGCTGATGCAGTTAGCACATGATCTTGAGTGTGTGTTCCAACTCTCCTCCGTACAGCTGATGCAGTTAGCAGATGATCTTGAGTGTGTGTTCCAACTCTCATCCGTACAGCTGATGCAGTTAGCACACGCTCTTGAGTGTGTGTGTCCAACTCTCCTCCGTACAGCTGATGCAGTTAGCACATGATCTTGAGTGTGTGTCCAACTCTCCTCCGTACAGCTGATGCAGTTAGCACATGATCTTGAGTGTGTGTCCAACTCTCCTCCGTACAGCTGATGCAGTTAGCACATGATCTTGAGTGTGTGTTCCAACTCTCCTCCGTACAGCTGATGCAGTTAGCACATGATCTTGAGTGTGTGTTCCAACTCTCCTCCGTACAGCTGATGCAGTTAGCACACGCTCTTGAGTGTGTGTGTTCCAACTCTCCTCCGTACAGCTGATGCAGTTAGCACATGATCTTGAGTGTGTGTCCAACTCTCCTCCGTACAGCTGATGCAGTTAGCAGATGGTCTTGAGTGTGTGTTCCAACTCTCCTCCGTACAGCTGATGCAGTTAGCAGATGGTCTTGAGTGTGTGTTCCAACTCTCCTCCGTACAGCTGATGCAGTTAGCACACGCTCTTGAGTGTGTGTTCCAACTCTCCTCCGTACAGCTGGTGCAGTTAGCACATGATCTTGAGTGTGTGTCCAACTCTCCTCCGTACAGCTGATGCAGTTAGCACACGATCTTGAGTGTGTGTTCCAACTCTCCTCCGTACAGCTGATGCAGTTAGCAGATGATCTTGAGTGTGTGTCCAACTCTCCTCCGTACAGCTGATGCAGTTAGCACACGCTCTTGAGTGTGTGTTCCAACTTTCCTCCGTACAGCTGATGCAGTTAGCAGATGATCTTGAGTGTGTGTTCCAACTCTCCTCCGTACAGCTGATGCAGTTAGCAGATGATCTTGAGTGTGTGTTCCAACTCTCCTCCGTACAGCTGATGCAGTTAGCACATGATCTTGGGTGTGTGTTCCAACTCTCCTCCGTACAGCTGATGCAGTTAGCACATGATCTTGAGTGTGTGTTCCAACTTTCCTCCGTACAGCTGATGCAGTTAGCAGATGATCTTGGGTGTGTGTTCCAACTCTCCTCCGTACAGCTGATGCAGTTAGCACATGATCTTGAGTGTGTGTTCCAACTCTCCTCCGTACAGCTGATGCAGTTAGCACATGATCTTGAGTGTGTGTTCCAACTCTCCTCCGTACAGCTGATGCAGTTAGCAGATGATCTTGAGTGTGTGTTCCAACTCTCCTCCGTACAGCTGATGCAGTTAGCACACGCTCTTGAGTGTGTGTTCCAACTCTCCTCCGTACAGCTGATGCAGTTAGCACATGATCTTGAGTGTGTGTTCCAACTCTCCTCCGTACAGCTGATGCAGTTAGCACACGCTCTTGAGTGTGTGTTCCAACTCTCCTCCGTACAGCTGATGCAGTTATCACATGATCTTGAGTGTGTGTCCAACTCTCCTCCGTACAGCTGATGCAGTTAGCACATGATCTTGAGTGTGTGTCCAACTCTCCTCCGTACAGCTGATGCAGTTAGCACATGATCTTGAGTGTGTGTTCCAACTCTCCTCCGTACAGCTGATGCAGTTAGCACACGCTCTTGAGTGTGTGTTCCAACTCTCCTCCGTACAGCTGATGCAGTTAGCACATGATCTTGAGTGTGTGTCCAACTCTCCTCCGTACAGCTGATGCAGTTAGCACATGATCTTGAGTGTGTGTCCAACTCTCCTCCGTACAGCTGATGCAGTTAGCAGATGATCTTGAGTGTGTGTTCCAACTCTCCTCCGTACAGCTGATGCAGTTAGCACATGATCTTGAGTGTGTGTGTTCCAACTCTCCTCCGTACAGCTGATGCAGTTAGCACATGATCTTGAGTGTGTGTCCAACTCTCCTCCGTACAGCTGATGCAGTTAGCACATGATCTTGAGTGTGTGTTCAACTCTCCTCCGTACAGCTGATGCAGTTAGCACATGATCTTGAGTGTGTGTTCCAACTCTCCTCCGTACAGCTGATGCAGTTAGCACATGATCTTGAGTGTGTGTCCAACTCTTCTCCGTACAGCTGATGCAGTTAGCACATGATCTTGAGTGTGTGTTCCAACTCTCCTCCGTTCAGCTGATGCAGTTAGCACATGATCTTGAGTGTATGTTCCAACTTTCCTCCGTACAGCTGATGCAGTTAGCACATGATCTTGAGTGTGTGTTCCAACTTTCCTCCGTACAGCTGATGCAGTTATCACACGCTCTTGAGTGTGTGTTCCAACTTTCCTCCGTACAGCTGATGCAGTTAGCAGATGATCTTGAGTGTGTGTCCAACTCTCCTCCGTACAGCTGATGCAGTTAGCACACGCTCTTGAGTGTGTGTTCCAACTCTCCTCCGTACAGCTGATGCAGTTAGCACATGATCTTGAGTGTGTGTTCCAACTTTCCTCCGTACAGCTGATGCAGTTATCACACGCTCTTGAGTGTGTGTTCCAACTTTCCTCCGTACAGCTGATGCAGTTAGCAGATGATCTTGAGTGTGTGTCCAACTCTCCTCCGTACAGCTGATGCAGTTAGCACACGCTCTTGAGTGTGTGTTCCAACTCTCCTCCGTACAGCTGATGCAGTTAGCACATGATCTTGAGTGTGTGTCCAACTCTCCTCCGTACAGCTGATGCAGTTAGCACATTATCCCACATTGGAGGGGCTTGTGCGGAATTCAATTAAATCTGAATATCGCCGTGACTGGTGTCGTGATATGAAGAAAACAACATTCAACTGAATGCGTCCAAAACAAGCGTGATGATCGTTGACTTTGATTGTATAACGACACAGATGCAGTCTCGACGAAAGCCCAACATAGGCCTTTCCGAAGAAATTCGGTTTAAGGAGAGTGATGCTTGTCAGTCTTATTGCCCAGCTGTTGAGAGTAAACTTACAATCTTCATAGGTGTGTGTTGGAAACAGCATTCAGTGTCGTACCAGCTCTAAGCTTTATGGTCTGAGAGATCCACCGAGAGAGCTGCAAGTGTTATCACTGCCCCCCACACACCCCTTCAGGAAGACGATTAAGAAGTAGCCATGCTAAGTCAAACCGCTTCCGAGACAATGTCTACCCTCACGCATGATCAGGGATGATACGGTCATGTGTAATACGTCTAATACAGGTGTAATGCGTGTAGTACATAATTATGTATAATATATATATATATAATATATTATATATATAATATATATATATATCGTATATATTGTGTGTGTGTTTGTGTGTGTGTGTGCGTGCGCGCGCGCGTGTGTGTGTTTTAGTGTGTGCGAGCGTCCCTAAGCGTGTACGTGGGTTTGCATTATTCATGACTACATTTGCCGGACCTGCAACGTATTCATTTTGCAGATTGAAATAAGTGTTCTGTTCACACAATTCAGCGGTATTTCGAATGTTTTGAGTTTGATAATAAATATATTTATATTATATATATATATATATATATATATATATATATATATATATATATATATATATATATATATATATATATATATATAGTAATTACAATACGATTTATTTCCTAAAACATTCGAATCCCAAATTTTTTATAACCAGTTACGTTGATTTAATGATATAAGTGTCGAATGTGTGCATCTTTCACAACGCATTCAACAACTTCTATCTATATAGTAGCGCAGTGATGCTTTGGTTAGAGCTTCGGACTCTCCACCCGGGTAAGCGTCCTGTGCTGCCGCGTCAAACCGTTGGCAAGTGTTTTCACTCTACATTGCTCCAGTTCACTGTCCTGTATGTATGAGTTCATGGCTATAGATAGTGGTGGATATTTTTGTACGAATAGTCTTCGCGCGTGAAGCCGAGATGGTGTTCGTTTGAACAGGTCTGCCAGAGAGTTTAGTGTAAAGCGCGTTGAGTATTTCTGAGGGTTGGATTCTGCGCTATATATAAACTTACCTTTACTTTATAATTCGTGCCTTTCCCAAGGATGAGTGCGTTGTCTTGCGGTTGCAGGTCCTCGGGGTTCCACGGGCAACACGGGCCGCCAAGGCCGGACAGGCGGCACAGGATCCACAGGCTACACAGGCAGGACGGGAGCATCAGGCCACTTTGGACCGACGGGAGCTACTGGCCCGAAAGGTAAGGTAGTAGAAATGAACGGACACGAACAACCGACCAAAGGGGACACACATAACTATTGCATTCTTCTTGCAAAGGAAAACGACCACAAGTTAAACAAAAAGTATGCACGTTAGCAGGTCGCAATGTTCCACGTGTAGATGTGTATACCATCGTGCTTGTGTCCGTTCCAAACGACCATGATGGTCGTGAGCCATTAATAGTATTGTTTTAACATGATGTTTTATAAATGTTTTATAGATATAAAAGCGCCGTGAGCGCCACCACATACAAATTGCCATTATTATTATGACACATCGACACACACGTCGTGGAACATCAAACGTAACATATTTATTTATTATATGGGATATAGAGCTTCACAGCTGCCTTCTTTAAAAAATGGCAGATGTGTATGTCGGAGAAGGTAAAAAGGAACGTGTTTGAAATCCTTGACTCAGAAAACCTAGCTTTTTGCACCAACGTGGTTGTTGTATATGAAGCAAGTATTTATGTTTGGGGCGACCCCACAGTATTTTGAAGCATTCCCTGTTCAATCGGACATGTTTTGACTTTTTGGCTGGGCAACGGAAAAAATATTATAGATAAAATATATAGTTCATAACAATACTAATTAAATCATAATAGTAATAAAAAAGCAATGTGTAATTAAACCGTAATTATAAATAAATATGTAATATTATTATATATATATATATATATATATTATTAAAACATGATTTAAAATAATAATAATAATAACATTTATATTAATAATAATAACAAATTAAATTTATTTATATAAAAATGAATTTAAACAATTTACCACTTCATTTGCTAACAAACATTCAGTGTGACATTAGTTATTAAGATATGGGGAAAATAGGTTTTCGGTAAAATTTTGAAAAATAGCTGCTAACGCTTTCCAAGGCAAAATGTAACATGGCGCTATGCCCAGATATTGTTGTTTTAACATGCTCTATATGTGTGTACCACATGTGCTCATATCATATCGGCTAGGCAATACATGAAATTATCGTTCATTCATAAGTTATTTAAAACCGTATTAAAATGGTCTCTGGTCTTACATGTCTGTTGCGTGTCTGTTTGCAGGTGACACAGGACCAGCAGGACCTCCAGGGCCAGGTATATCAGGTTAGTAATGGTTGTGTTACTTCCATATATGTAATGATAGGCCGCGCGTGCAGCAAGCGCGTGGATGTGTGTGTGGTGTGTGTGTGTGTGTGTGTGCGTGCGTGTGTGCGTGTGTGCGTGTGTGCGTGTGTGCGTGTGTGTGTGTGTGCGTTAGTGTGTGCGAGCGAGTGTCCATAGGCGTGTACGTGGGTTTGCATTATACATGACTACATTTGCCGAACCTGCAAAGTATTAAATTTTCAGATTGAAAGAAGTGTTCTCTGTTCACACAATTCAGCGGTTTTTCATGGCATGGCAAAAAACCGTTAAGCACACCTCCGATTTAAACACCAAATTCGAAGAAGGGAATTTTGTGTGGAAAAACAGTTTAATGGTATCTTCTTTGTACATTTAATCACAGACTGGACACATCGCATCCATTTGCCCATCGTCCCTCCTGTGACATAAGCCGTTGACCTCAGTCTTCCAGGGTCCTCTAATCTCGGCTATATTTCAATCTGCTTCCATGTGTATCCTGTCATCTTTGTGTCTGCCTGAAGATCCATTCTCCACGTGTTCCTTGGATGACCTCTTTTTCTACTTACTTGTGGGTTCCATGTAAGGGCTTGCTTAAACATCTGTACCACCCTGCTTGTCTATGATACTGTATCCAGGTACGTGAAGGTCTCTACCTCCTCAATTTCATTCCCTTCCAGTGTGACTGGCTCCTTGCTGGCAGCATTTACATTGAGGACCTTTGTCTTGCCTTTATATCAAATTGGGCCCACTCGTGAAGAGGTGGCTGCCAGTTCACTGGTCTACTCCTGCACCTGTTGATGGCTGTAGGACAACAGTGCCACATCGTCGGCAAAGTCCAAGTCTTAAAGTTGTGTCCACTGGATTCAATTTCTTCTCTGCCTTGTGCTAGGCTTCATAATCCAATCGATGATCAGAAAGAAGAGGAACGGGGACAGCAAGCAACCTTTCTAACTCCGCTTGTTAATTGTCCTCCGTGGGTTACTCTGCAGCCTGTTCCTTCGTAGCAGTTCTGAATAACTTCACCAGTTTGGTTCGTATGCTGCAATGTCTAATACTGTCAAGCGCCTTTTCGTAGTCAACTACATTTGATGAAGAGTGAGGAGTTCCACTCCAGGGATTGCATTACTACGATGTGCGGTGTTGCGTTCTGATCCATCCATGATCTGTTTGGGCGGAGTCCGTCTCGTTGATCTCTCGGCAATGAGTCAATTTCATCTTTCATTCTTTCCAAGCTTATTCTGTTTCCCCGGCACTGACAGAAGTGTGAGTCATCTGTGGAGCAGTTGCTGAGGTCTGCTTTCTTGGAGGAAGTTTTATGAGGTATCCCTCTCTCCAGTTTGATGATACCTTTTCCTTTTCCCAGGGTTTTGTAAAGAGAGGGTACAATAGCTCCACAGATGTGTCGATGTCTGTTTTGAGTGTTTCTGTTGGAAAGTCGTCCTGTCATGCTGCTTTATATTCTACAGTTGCTTTATGTCCCTCCTGATTTCTTCCTTGGTAGGTTTGTCACACTTGATGGGTACATCCACTTTTGCTGATTATACTGTTTGCGGGTCCAGTGGGACAGGTCTGTTCAGAAGTTCATCAAAATGTTGAGTTGTTGCTCCCTTCCTTTTCTTTCCCGGGTCGTTCTGGTGTGGTATACTTACCTGTTTTCTTCATTTTGTTTTCGTTTGTCCATTTTAACACTCTTCGTTACTCCTCTGTTGGCTGTTGTATGCTCTTCCTGTGCCTGTGCCTGTGCCTGTGCCTGTGCCTGTGCCTGTGCCTGTGCCTGTGCCTGTGCCTGTGCCTGTGCCTGTGCCTGTGCCTGTGCCTGTGCCTGTGCCTGTGCCTGTGCCTGTGCCTGTGCCTGTGCCTGTGCCTGTGCCTGTGCCTGTGCCTGTGCATGAGCCTTTCCCGCTCTTGTTCGACTGTTGTTTACTGCTGATTCCTTTTCCTTCCGCACCTCGATCATGCGCCACGTTTTTGCTGTGATCCAGGTACTGCTTCTTCAGGCGAGCGACTTCTTGGCAAGTTGATCTCAGTGTCTATGGAGTTCTGCCACTGGCTGTTCAAGTATGGTTCTTCTTTATACCGTTCTTGTAACACTTGACATTTACTAGCTTGTATTACTGTCTTTTTGTGGATCTTTCACGAGGTCAACATTGTACGTTCGTTTGTTTGTTGCTGTCATCATCCAATTTTTCTGCAACTTGATTTTTAGTCTGGCAAACATCAGGTGGTGGTCGTACACCATGTCCGCTTCCCTCTTCACTCTCACATCTTCAAATTACCTCCTAAATCTCTTTCCTATCGATATGTGTCCTATCTAGTTGTCTGTCAAGTGATCAGGTGACACCTACGTGGTCTTGTGTATCATTTTGTGTGTGAAAATGCTACCACCGATGATAATATTGTTCAGTGAACATGTCTCTGCAAATCTCTCTCCGTCCTCGTTCATCTCTCCAACAACATCGGTTCCCATCACTTCTTCATATCCGTTGTTGTCCATTGCAATCTTCGCATTGAAGTCACCCATGAGAATGGTCACATCCTTTTCATAGCACTTGTCCAGGATGCTTTGTAGTCTGCTGTAAAACTTCACCGCCGTCGTTCGTTGGTGCGTAGCACTGACTGACGTTCATCTTGATTTTGGTTTCTTTGTTCTGAAGGATGCTGTGATGATTCGGGGTCCATGCTCTTCCCATTCTATCAGTGCTACTGTTGATAGCATGAATGGCACCCCTTCGGTGTGAGAGGCTTCGTCTTCCTCATTCCCAGAGAAGAGTAATAGCTCTCCTGTAGGTATTCTTCCTTGTCCTGTCTGTGTCCATCTTGTCTCACTGATCCCCAGCATTGCGACCTTGTAGTCGGTCATTTCCGCTGCTTCGTGCGCCACCTTTCCTGTCTGGTACATGGTTCTCACATTCCATGTTCACTTGTTAATGTGCTTGGTTGAAAGTGGGGTGCTCGGCCATGCGGCTTCCAGGTCCTCCTGATGAAGACTTTCCACTTCCAGGCAAATGTTCTCTGTCAGTTCTGCTGTCAACGTTTCTGTAGCGAGTCGCGTGGGGGTGTTAGCTCCACGCTCAACCCTCTTCCTTTCTCATGCGGACTTGGGATCGGCCAAGGCGGAGTCAGGACAGATCGCAGACTGGTGGAAAATGCAACATCGTTTGTGTCTTGTTTTTAATGTTCATCGTTTTAGAAATGCCAGTCCTCCACATCAATACATTGGCATATGGACTGTCATAAGAGCCAATTAGATATTCACCACCAAAGTTGTGTTAGAATGTTATTAGGTCAGGATGATAACAAAATAAATTCTCAGAATGTTATCTTTGCGCAAGCCAATGAACAAAGTAACACTATTCATATAATCTTCTCATTGTGTTTCTCTGGATATGTCTTCCATGGGAAGTAAGTGCACCACATAGACACTGTCTGTGACACTGCACTAGCCTAATTTGCATGTTGGTGAAACTGGTTCTTTGTGAAGGCAGCAAACTGCCCTAGTAGCTCAGTGGTTTTGGACTCTCGACTAAGAGAACCCAGGTTCGAATCCTGTACAGCAAACTTGGGCAATTTTTTTTACTCAACAATGCTCCAGTTCACTCACCTGTGTGATCGAATACCTGACTATAGGCAGTGTTTGATTTTGATTGAGTACCGATAATCGTCGCGCATTAATTGCAGCGAGGCTGGACGTTTCCCAGAGAATCCGAGATGGTATTCTGTTGAACAAGGTCAGCCAGAGATTAAAGTGTAACACGCCTTGCGCAATCCTGAATGTTGGATACTGTGCTATATAAGAACTTACCTTTTTACTCTGCCTTGAGCTGTGAAAATATCCACTGTATTTCTTGTATGGTGCCGAAGTGACAAAATGATGTGCAATATAGACTAGCTGTACAATAAAATGTATGATTCTTTTGTATGACATCGTCACCGGACGTATTGATATGTAGCAATCCTCTGCCTTCCAAGAACGTGGTCCTTCATTTGAAGACTCTCTGATCTCGGGTGCACCTGTCGGTCTCCCTTTTTCCTCGTCAAAGTTGAATCTCGATGCTTTAACTAGAAATGGCTTAACGAAATCCTCCACGATTACATAGTGATTTCTAACGTTCAGTAGTGGCATTCTGAATATCCGGTGCATCATACCATGATATGTAAACCTCGCTTTACGGTCATCTCAGTAAATAAGCCACCCTGCAACTAAGGTCACCCACAAGTCTGGGTAGTACGGTCATCTCGACATTCAGGTCACTCTGTCCAGTCCGAAAGATGATTCAAAAGGTGGGGTACCACTGAAGTGTGCAACGTACGTGACTGTTGTGGCGACATATGTTTGGAAGCTTGTACTTGTTACCTCTTGAAAATGACCGAATTATACCATTTGGTGTGTACTCGCGCGGATGCGCGCATGCGTGTGAGCATGAATGTGTGGTAGTGCGTGTGCCTTTGTGCGTTCGGCGAGTGCGCGTATGTATGTTGTTATTTCATTATGTAATCGTATCACATGTAGCTATCACGCTACATCGCGGTATTATTTGTGAATTACCATTTCAGCTCTTCTGCAAAATCCCCCCGTCCGGGCATCCGGTGCTGTCAGCTACACCACGATCGCAGCGGTTGTGGCGTCGGCTGTCAATGCGGTCATCTTCGTGGCTCTCCTCATTCGCTGGGTCCGCAGGAGGCGCCACCAGCGACCGAGGGACACCGACTCGATTTCAGTTGAATCGTCCATCAGCAGTCTCAATTGATGGTGAAATGGTGCCTTATAGACGACAACCTCCTATGTATTCTCACATGGTTGTAATATAGTGTGCTAACATTTGATGATCTACTATAAATGATATCGAACACATTATTGATAATGCTTCATGATGTTAGACATTCATTAGTTACGTTTCAATCACATGGAAGTAAACATAACATACTTGTGTGCCTACATTGTTGTCCCCTGATATACATTTCATACAGTATTGGTAGTATGTGAGCATGTATCCACAGTGTCAAGATAATAAAATATGATGCTGTTTTTATTCTTCCTTTACTTACAATTTGGCAGCAGATTGCCGGTGTGACGTTACATGATGGCATACACGTTATGGTAGACACTAGACTGGTAGCATACATGGTCAAGCAGTGCACCTAAAAGAAAAAGGACATATTTAAATTATTGTCGTAATGACGCCTCAGAGTCTCCATTATAACACAGTAGCACCACAATTAAATAAAAAATTCGCATTACTTCATATTATATGTGTTATCTTAATTTTGTAAAATCAATATGCGCAGGTGATTTTCACAAGTCTGCATGATGCCGCTCAATGCAATCAAATGTGAACTTGTTGTGACATTTTGTTTTCATAAGAATATCTGCGTTTTAACTGCAGAATTACATATTAGCCTTTTTAAGAGCCTGTAATTTTTCAAAATAACCGTAACGTCGAGGCCTGCTATTACACCAAATGTCGGATTAATTTAAAATGCTGCATGGTATTACATACATTTTTTTATATCATATACTAAATCGGGGTGCCTTGCCCATAGGCTAGTCTATGTACTACACCAGTCCTTTTACACTTCTTTTTAATACCATACTAAACTGTTTAATTTATGCAAAATCCATACCCAATCACCGGTGTTGAAACATACTGTGCGGACTGATATTGTGTCAGTAATTAACAAATAATAATAATAACAAGGTATTTTAATGCGGCTAATCCCTAGAAACCAAGCTTACACGTGCATCGACAGAAAAGCAAAGGGTTGATGACTTTTCTCGATCTTGGAGTCGGTAAACATTTCGAGATGTCATTAACTTGAGTTAACAACACCAACGATGTTACCTGCAATGACACCATCACACGTGCATCTTCCTATATTACACTTGCCACATGGCTCTCTATCTTGTATTGTTACATATAATCAATAAGACACATATCAAAATAAGCTCGATCCATGTTGCCATGGAGGTATTTATATTGTAGCACTGAAACGGAAGTGCGGACATCACGGGACATGCGCAGCGTCGCTGTGCACTGATTTTTAAACCTATTTTGATTGGTTCCAACATTTACGGCATCGACCACCCTCGCGTGATGTGTTTGGCATATTTACAGTCCGCTGTCTGGCGCCACGATTTTACGAAGCCTAAAATTAGTCCACTATATCGGGTGCCACGCTCACCAGCGCTAAGCCTCGATTGACAAGGCGCCGTTCCGCTAGAGTGCACAATGTCTATTTAAGGCTTATCGGATCTCGCAATGCCACCGACGATCTCTGTTGTCTTCCTTCACAGAAAGAAGGGAACTGGCTGTTACTTGCATATGCCAAAGCACGCAAACTACTGAGCATTTGCAAGGTGACTAGTGGCAAATGCTGTTTAATTTTGGAAAGTGTAAGTGCTTCCACACAGGACATGGGAATGAAGATGCACAATATACAATGGGTGGTACTGTACTAAATACTACCTTATAGGAAAAGGACTTAGGGTTAACTATTAGTGCTGACATGAATGTATCAGAACAGTGTGGAATTGCAGCAGCGAAGGGAAACCAAATTCTTGGATTAATTAGGCGAAATATAGTGTACAAAGAAAAAGAACTAATAATACGCTGTATAAAACAATAGTTAGGCCTCACCTAGAATATTGTATACAAGCATGGAGGCCATATCGCAAGAAGGATATTGATATGCTAGAAAGAGTACAAAGGAGAGCAACCAAAATGATACAAAAACTCAGGAATATTAGTTATGAAATGCGTCTAAAAGAATGTGGTTTAACAACACTAGAAACCAGAAGATTGAGAGATCAGATTGAGGTGTTTAAAATATTGAATGGGTATGAAAATATTGACAGAAATATTTTTTTCACAGTCCAGGAAGAGAGAAGGACTAGAGGACATGGAGTTACATTAGCAAAGAAGCAGTGTAGACTGGATATTAGAAAATTTTCATTTTCACAAAGAACAGTAAACGAATGGAACACATTATCAGCTGATTGTGTAGGTGCTAGTAGTGTTAATATATTTAAAAATAAAATTGACATATACCTAAGACGGGCGGGGTATACTTAGATAGATAGGTTTGACTCTCGATAAGCCAAATGGCTTCCTAGTCCACCTGCCATCTAGAGTTGAATCTCTAGGTGGCAATCTTGTTAAATCTTGTTAAATCTAGATGCTGAACCATTTGTTGGTAACAGCTGTGGCGGTCCAGAACGTCGAGCGGTCCAGAACGTCGAAGGTTACCGGTTCATGTCAAAAGGTTAGCGGTTCATGGCAAAGGTTAGCGCGACGTTACGGCCGGCATCTAGTCACTCTGGAATGTATATCCGGTTCAAGATGTCGTTCCACCTTGTTTTGAGTGTCGTTTGTGGACTTCTTACATGCGTGACAATATATACAGTTTAACATCTATTAGCTGTGACCAGCGTAAACATGGTGACTGCCGAATTAACATAAGAGTGAACCATGCATATTACAGTTTATGTTAATCATTTATTGATGCGCTTCCTTTCTTGCAATTATTATTAATGAACGTAACAAAACCGCACAATCATCGTGACCTGTAATTATTTATAAAACAGTGTTTTCTTAATGTGAATGTCCTTGTCTCAGAGCGTTGTGCTTCGTTACAGCCATGATTTTCAATTCGTTGTGCAGATAAATGGCAAGAACACGTGCGCGCTGGAAACTGTAGTGTGCAACATAGGGGGTCGAAAAGTAGGTCGTCGCTACAGTGCGCAGAAATGATTTACGTAACACAGTCGCCGCGGGGGTCATGAACGCATGTGTATACGTGGAACGACGTTCTGGACTGCTCGAAGTTGCAGACCGACGGGCCGACCTTTGCCATGAACCGCTAACCTTCGACGTTCTGGACCGCCACAGCGGTCCAAAACGTCGAGCGGTCCAGAACGTCGAAGGTTAACGGTTCATGTCAAAGGTTAGCGATTCATGTCAAATGTTAGCGGTTCACGGCAAAGGTTAGCGCGACGGCCTGCAACGTCGAGCAGTCCATAACGTCGTCCCACGTATGCACATGCGTGCTGAACTGGCGTAACCTCAGGTGGCCGATCAACTTTGACCCTCCATGCTAGAATGTCGAGAAAGTACATGACCCCCGCGGCGACTGTGTTACATAATAAATCATTTCTGCGCGCTGTAGCGACGACCTACTTTTCGACCTCCACCGTTGCACACTACAGCTTCCAGCGCACACGTGTTCTTGCCATTTATCTGCACAACGACCACGATGACGAGATATACATTCCAGACTGGCTAGCTGCGGGCCGTAACGTCGCGCTAACCTTTGCCTTGAACCGCTAACCTTTGACATGAACCGCTAACCTTCGACTTTCTGGACCGCTCGACGTTCTGGACCGCCACACCGTCAGTACGACAGGGACGTTGTCAGTGTAGGCATTGAATCTCAGTCGAAATAGGGCATGTCGTAAGAAGCCAATATTGGCTATTATATAATAAGAATAATGATAATTAGTATTTCTAATATTAAAGCTTTTTTCGCTAATTTCAACAATGCAATGTACATTTCATGTAAAATAGGAATGTGTTCTGGTGTGCCTACAACGCAACGCAACCCAACGCAACCCAACGCAACCCATCGCAACGCACCGCAATACAATAACATGATATACAATAAATAAAGAAATATTAAAATATTTGGTACGATGGGGGGAGAATGAATGAGTCAGAAATATAATGACGTCATCGTGACGCCGGCGTCAATGTGAAATAACCCACACGCTGTACGTTATCACTGAATAGCATAATATTAAATAATTATGTTGTGTCATCAAGTGGTCAATTGTTATTTATTTTTTGTTGAATGTTTGTTTAATGACATTGTTGGTTAACAGAAGAATTTGGATAAAATGTTCTCATTTTGTTTTGGCAATGACCAATGTTCTCGAAAATTGGGAGACTATTTTTTGTAATGGAGATGAGTATCATACATATTAAAGCGACATGATCAGTTCGTGGCTTTTTATTTGTATTGCAAAATCATTTTAATCAGTATAAGTTATAACTATTGTAGCGTACTGACCGCCAATAAATATTAACGAAACGGAACTGACTTCGTAATGTTGAACCTCGAATGTTTATAAGAATCCCTACGCTGTCAATCAAATCGCCGCGAGTGACACCCACCCTTTGACCTTTACCAACTGGGAGCCGTGCACCTGGCTGGGTGTGGCGTTAGTGGCGTCAACTTGTGTTCAAGTGATACTGCATCGCGTGATCATGCATTTCCTTCTGGGCTTTTAGCCACGCCTACAACGGTTTCGAAAACGCATCGTGGTCGATGTGTACACAGAGTTAAGCGCCCTTACTGCGTCTATTTTCAACCCCTAAATAGTACATGAAAACAAATTTTGACTGTCTTTACGCTATAATAGGTATAATTTATACCGTATAACATGATTTTGCAATAAAAATAAAAAGCACGAACGGACCATGTCGCTTTAACCCATTAGACCCCAGCCGGTTAAATTGACTAGTGCTCCTGTTCCCCAAGCTGCAGCCACTGATTTCACCAGTTTGGGGTGCTTGCAGATTTTAAGCTGTATCTTCAAAACTACTGATTTTCTATAATTGCTAGTTGTGTTTATTTTAATGTTCATTTAATTATCTTTAAATTGGTGTAACTTTGGTGTATGTTGGTAAAACATATGTTGTTATATATAGGTGACAAACATAGAACATTACTATTCTGGACAACAATACAGTAGAATATATCATGTTTTATTCACATAAAATGTATTATATTGTTCTATTTACACATGCTCTGCCTTGTTTAGATATGGTACTAGACTTCTATCTTGGTTGTCATCATCCTATATGCGACTTCTGTGTCATGCCAATGACGTGTATGTTGACATTGTGATCACTGGTATTTTGACACCTGAAACAACGAAATGTCAACCATTAGGAAAATTGGCAATGTTACCTAATGATTTGTTATAATAAAACACCTAATTTTCATTTATAAACACATAATCAACAGTTTCGGTGCTGAAAACCCGACTACTGGTCACCCAACCTGGACAACGAAACATAAACAAAGCTCCGATCATTCATTTTATCGCTCATTCAGTTGTATTTCGTACGTAATGTAAACTTACCTTCAGTTCAATGCCAGAAGTGTCCAATCCAACGATATATAAGCACAAACTTAATCAGTAGTAACCAGATACGATGTCCAAGGCGCCGCCATTTTTGAAGGTCCACGGATGATGAACTTCAATCACGAAAAACTCAAAAAATTTCAATGCAAACCATGACAAAATTACCCAGGATTCATAGCTGAGATATCAAAGAATCAGTGGGAATTAGTCTCTTAAGTATCCGCAAGATGGGGCAACCGTTAGAGGCTTTATCTCCGCCGGACGCTTTCGGGCGCTCTGGGGAGGAGACACCCGGGCGCTTTTGGACGCGTGGGGTCTAATGGGTTAAGGCTGCCAGTCCGTCTGACCAGTTGGTTAAATTTCTAATCCGGTATATAATAATAAAAAAGGCTAAAGCATGTAAAGCGTATGTAACGTCATCAGCTGGGCATAAATGCGGCCTCATCTTCTATCACCACTTGTCAACTGGGAACGTTTTGAATGAGCTCCTCCAGTTAGCGACTGGTAAATTAATGCATCTGGGCCACGCAGGGGTCACGGTCTGGTAGTGAAAATGAAAGGTGTCGCAGTTGAAGCGCTGAACCGTGACCGAAAGTTCACCAGCGAGATTCCGCGCGACGAGAGCTGACTTGGGACATGTCACATTGATCATGTTGTAACGACTGACGACAGTTCTCACCGAAACTTTCCGGCTAATGAAAATATTTCAATAGAGTTAACTCTGGCCAACAGGTGCATGAAGAAGGAAGCCGTTTGGCCTATTGAGAGTGTAATCTGTCTACGACTACGTGTATGCCGTCACTTATAAGGTATGTCGATTCTTTTCTCCGACAGCCGGTAGTAATTGAGTCGTTGCATCGTCGTTTGATCTGTCTTGTTTGTATTGGACCAATCAAGTGAAACGTAACTGTAAAAGGGCACAGGCTGGCGGGCTTTAGACCCTATTAGTTTCTCTCATGGGTCTTGGCGAGATGTTCATTTAACGCTGTTCTCTCTTTGTATATTTTTGAATATTATAAAGCGCGACCGTCAATTACAGTTTTTTTGCAGCTGCCAACATGGATTACAAACTGACAGTACTTTGCGCGTTCATCGCTGGCTGCCTCCTCTTCAAGTCCGCATCAGCAGCTCGCGGTAAGATCACTACGATATCATGCAGAAAAACACAATTGTAATCACTTGTTGCACACCTTTTCCTTTCTAGTAAGCCTACGCTTCCAATCCTGTTTACTGAAGTTTATCACCTGTGACCGCTAGCACACGTGACGTCACCTGTGCTTAGTTGCGTGTGACATAGGACCTATACATAATCACACGAGTCTTATTCAACGTCGCGTGTGGCTTGTAGACAGTGGCCAGTAGACAGTGTTAACAACTTGTTATATCGTTTTAATAGTTGAAACAGACAGGCGTTAATCGTCCTGCCATTTAGTTCCCGGTTACGGCGAGTATGAGTGACGTCTAGTGTATTAGCTCACCGGCTAGATGACCGCACTAGTGGACGTATGTTACACAGATCATGTGGAATGTTGCCGCCGGCTTGACAGTTCTAAAGAATGTGTAGATCCTCTGATATGAGTGAGTCGGTGCTTGTTGGTTGTAGAAGTGATAGCATCAGTTAGGACTCTGTATCAATGTGGTCACTTAATAAAGGGACATGTTGTGTAAGTTGTTGATACGGCGCCAATACAGTGTAGTGGGTGAGTGAGCGAGTGAATGAGTGAGATAGAGAGACACCGGGAGGGGAGTGGAGGGGAGGGAGGAAGGGTTGGAGAGAGGGGAGGGGATGGGAGCGAAGGAGGGAGGGAGGGAGGGAGAAACAGAGATGTAGTTTGTAGGTATGCATGTTTCATTGCATAATCTATGCGTAGTCTGTGGTGTGTTTCCAGTAGTGAAGGTAAATCTACGACTTTATCGCAATATGTAGTATCCTAGGTTTTATGTTCGTAGCAATGTTTTAGTGATTTGTGAATAACTACTCCTATATATTTGTGTCACTATATGTAAGAACATCGATTAGTCATGTTATTCAGCTATGTTTGTGTACCATCCCAACTGAATCTGTTGCCCTACATGTTGCATTTAGCCTTGTCAATATGCTTTGTCATGCTAGCACACAGTGTACAGGACTACAGGCCCTGGGGTATTCGTGGACAACTTTTCCTTGTTGGTATATCTGTGTCATAGATCTTTGCCAGGTCACAGTAAGTGCAAGCAATAGGGGGGTGACTGAGTCATATGAAAGTTAATGTCTCAGCTTCTGTTGGCGGTTCGAATCCACCTAGTAAATGTACAAACCTTTGCGCGCACGCGAGAGAGATACTGAATGAGTGAGTAAGTGAGCGAATGAGTGAGTGAGATAGAGAGAGACAGGGAGGGCAGGGGTGTGGAGTGGAGTGGAGGGAGGGAGGGGGGGAGGGAGGAGGCAGGCAGGCAGGCAGGCAGGCAGGCAGGCAGGCAGGGAGGGAGGGAGGGAGGGAGGGAGGAGGAGGGAGAGGGAGGGAGGGAGGGAGGGAGGGAGGGAGGGAGGGAGGGAGGGAGGAGGGAGGGAGGGAGGAGGGAGGGAGGGAGGGAGGAAGGGTGGAGAGAGGGGAGGGGAGGGAGCGAAGGAGGGAGGGAGGGAGGGAGAAACAGAGATGTAGTTTGTAGGTATGCATGTTTCATTGCATAATCTATGCGTAGTCTGTGGTGTGTTTCCAGTAGTGAAGGTAAATCTACGACTTTATAGCAATATGTAGTATTCTAGGTTTTATGTTCGTTGCAATGTTTTAGTGATTTGTGAATAACTGCTCCTATATCTTTGTGTCAATATATGTAAGAACAACGATTAGTCATGTTATCCGGCTATGTTTGTGTACCATCCCAACTGAATCTGTTGCCCTACATGTTGCATTTGGCCTTGTCAATAATATTTATGCTTTGTCATGCTAACACACAGTGTACAGGACTACAGGCCCTCAGGTAGTCGTGGACAACTTTTCCTTGTTTGTATATCTTTGTCATAGATCTTTGCCAGGTCACAGTAAGTGTAAGCAAGGGGGGTGACTGAGTCATATGAAAGTTAATGTCTCAGCTTCTGTTGGCGGTTCGAATCCACCTAGTAAATGTACAAACCTTTGCACGCACGCGAGAGAGAGACTGAATGAGTGAGTAAGTGAGCGAATGAGTGAGTGAGATAGGGACAGGGAGGGCAGGGGTGTGGAGTGGAGTGGAGTGGTGGGAGTGAGGGAGGGAGGGAGGGAAGGAGGGAGGGAGGGAGGGAGGAGGGAGGGAGGGAGGAGGGAGGGAGTTAGGGAGGAGGGAGGGAGGGAGGGAGGGAGGGAGGAGGGAGGGAGGGACGGACGGACGGACGGACGGACGGACGGACGGACGGACGGACGGACGGACGGACGGACGGACGGAGGGGGAGAAACAGAGAAAGAGAGATGTAGTCTGTAGGTATGCATATTTCATTGCATAATCTATGCATAGTCTGTGGTGTGTTTCCAGTAGTGAAGGTAAATCTACTACTTTATCGCAATATGCAGTATTCTAGGTTTTTTCGTTGCAATGTTTTAGTGATTTGTGATAACTGCACCTACATCTTTGTGTCAATATATGTAAGAAGAACGATTAGTCCTGTTATTCAGCTATGTTTGTGTACCATCCCAACTGAATCTGTTGCCCTACATGTTGCATTTGGCCTTGTCAATATGCTTTGTCATGCTAACACACAGTGTACAGGACTACAGGCCCTCAGGTAGTCGTGGACAACTTTTCCTTGTTGGTATATCTGTGTCATAGATCTTTGCCAGGTCACAGTAAGTGCAAGCAATAGGGGGGTGACTGAGTCATATGAAAGTTAATATTTTAGATGTCCCTGGATGTGCCCCGGTGAATGTCTCCATTTTTTTCTCTTTCCCTTTACTCCTTTTTTCCTTCCTTCTCTCTCCCTTCGTCTCCCCCTTTATTTCCCCCTTTCCCCCATGTAGAGAAGAATCGGCCCCAGCTTCCCAGCGAGCAGGTAAGTTCAGGGTGATATTGGGATTACCATTTGCACTGGACTAAAGTAGTTTTTACACATGTAAAAACTACTTTAGTCTCCTGCAGCACTAGAGCTATGGTTAGATGTTGTCGTTGTACCCATCTGATTTGTCATTCTGTGGTCCACATACGGATAGCCTAGTAGAGCAAGAACTAGGTCTAGGGCTATGCTCTAGTCTAGACCATGTGTGATGATGGCAATGGCAATGGATGGTTATTTCAAAATTATTAAGATGTAAGTCTACAAAGTTTAGCATATACACTACATAAAAGTGAAGGTAAGTTCTTACAATTATAGCTCATGTCCATTACTCAGGACTGCTCAAGGCACTTGCCAATTGATGCGCTGTTATCTGTGTATTCAAGGTTTAACAAGTTGCCGTCCAGAGCCAAGCTCCAGACGGAATGTGAACAAGGAAGCCTACGGCTTATCGAGTGTTCACTAAATTATAAAAGTGTACATAAATTAGAATTATACTTAAAATTATAAATATACAAAATTATAAAATGTCACTAAAATGCTACTAATTAAAATATGTTGTCTCTAAAAGTAAATAAGTATAAAAATACACAAAATGTCCTACAATAATAACAATTTATTATAATAATTAATTAATTAAAATAAATATATGAATAAATAATTTAATCAGTACTATTTAATTACAAAGTATAACTCTTGTATAGGACCAATATTATGTCATATTTGTTTAGACTATGATAGTCTAAAACGTTTGCATAAGAAAATGACCTTGTTTACGACAGAGTGACCCAGAAACATTTACCTTGAGCTGTAAAGATCTGGGACAAAGATACAGAAACATTTACTGTGAGCTGTAAAGATCTGGGACAAAGGTACAGAAACATTTACCGTGAGCTGTAGAGATCTGGGACAAAGACACAAAACCACAAGCAAATGTAGTACACGATTACCGTAAGGGCTACATACTGTGTGACAACGTATATACATACGCACGGACGGCTGGACAGAAAGGAAAAGACAAACAGACATGATGTGGGTGGGTGGACAGTGTGGGCAGGCGAACATGCTGACAGACGGACAAACAGACATGCACGAATGCATACACACCACAGACTAGGCATAGATTATGCACTGAAACATGCATACCTACATACGACATCTCAATCTCCTCCCTCCCTCCCTCCCTCCCTCCCTCCCTCCCTCCCTCCCTCCCTCCCTCCCTCCCTCCCTCCCTCCCTCCCTCCCTCCCTCCCTCCTCCCTCCCTCCTCCCTCCTCCCTCCCTCCCTCCCTCCCTCCCTCCCTCCCTCCCTCCCTCCCTCCCTCCCTCCCTCCCTCCCTCCCTCCCTCCCTCCCTCCCTCCCTCCCTCCCTCCCTCCATCCATCCATCCATCCATCCATCCATCCCCATCCATCCCTCCCTCCCCCTCCACTCCACTCTCCACTCCACACCCCTGCCCTCCCTGTCTCTCTCTATCTCACTCACTCATTCGCTCACTTACTCACTCATTCAGTATCTCTCTCGCGTGCGCGCAAAGGTTTGTACATTTACGTCACCCCCCTATTGCTTGCACTTACTGTGACCTGGCAAAGATCTATGACACAGATATACCAACAAGGAAAAGTTGTCCACGACTACCTGAGGGCCTGTAGTCCTGTACACTGTGTGTTAGCATGACAAAGCATATTGACAAGGCCAAATGCAACATGTAGGGCAACAGATTCAGTTGGGATGGTACACAAACATAGCTGAATAACAGGACTAATCGTTCTTCTTACATATATTGACACAAAGATGTAGGTGCAGTTATCACAAATCACTAAAACATTGCAACGAAAAAACCTAGAATACTGCATATTGCGATAAAGTAGTAGATTTACCTTCACTACTGGAAACACACCACAGACTATGCATAGATTATGCAATGAAATATGCATACCTACAGACTACATCTCTCTTTCTCTGTTTCTCCCCCCTCCGTCCGTCCGTCCGTCCGTCCGTCCGTCCGTCCGTCCCTCCCTCCCTCCCTCCCTCCCTCCCTCCCTCCCTCCCTCCCTCCCTCCCTCCCTCCCTCTCCCTCCCTCCCTCCCTCCCTCCCTCCCTCCCTCCCTCCCTCCTTCCCTTCCTCCATCTCCACTCACCTCCATCCTCTCCACCTCCACTCCACACCCCTGCCCTCCCTGTCCCTATCTCACTCACTCATTCGCTCACTTACTCACTCATTCAGTCTCTCTCTCGCGTGCGTGCAAAGGTTTGTACATTTACTAGGTGGATTCGAACCGCCAACAGAAGCTGAGACATTAACTTTCATATGACTCAGTCACCCCCCTTGCTTACACTTACTGTGACCTGGCAAAGATCTATGACAAAGATATACAAACAAGGAAAAGTTGTCCACGACTACCTGAGGGCCTGTAGTCCTGTACACTGTGTGTTAGCATGACAAAGCATAAATATTATTGACAAGGCCAAATGCAACATGTAGGGCAACAGATTCAGTTGGGATGGTACACAAACATAGCCGGATAACATGACTAATCGTTGTTCTTACATATATTGACACAAAGATATAGGAGCAGTTATTCACAAATCACTAAAACATTGCAACGAACATAAAACCTAGAATACTACATATTGCTATAAAGTCGTAGATTTACCTTCACTACTGGAAACACACCACAGACTACGCATAGATTATGCAATGAAACATGCATACCTACAAACTACATCTCTGTTTCTCCCTCCCTCCCTCCCTCCTCCTCCCTCCCTCCCTCCCTCCCTCCCTCCCTCCCTCCCTCCCTCCCTCCTCCCTCCCTCCCTCCCTCCCTCCCTCCCTCCCTCCCTCCCTCCCTGCCTGCCTGCCTGCCTGCCTGCCTGCCTGCCTGCCTGCCTGCCTGCCTCCCTCCCTCCCTCCCTCCCCTCCCTCCCTCCCTCCACTCCACACCCCTGCCCTCCCTGTCTCTCTCTATCTCACTCACTCATTCGCTCACTTACTCACTCATTCAGTATCTCTCTCGCGTGCGCGCAAAGGTTTGTACATTTACTAGGTGGATTCGAACCGCCAACAGAAGCTGAGACATTAACTTTCATATGACTCAGTCACCCCCCTATTGCTTGCACTTACTGTGACCTGGCAAAGATCTATGACACAGATATACCAACAAGGAAAAGTTGTCCACGAATACCCCAGGGCCTGTAGTCCTGTACACTGTGTGCTAGCATGACAAAGCATATTGACAAGGCTAAATGCAACATGTAGGGCAACAGATTCAGTTGGGATGGTACACAAACATAGCTGAATAACATGACTAATCGATGTTCTTACATATAGTGACACAAATATATAGGAGTAGTTATTCACAAATCACTAAAACATTGCTACGAACATAAAACCTAGGATACTACATATTGCGATAAAGTCGTAGATTTACCTTCACTACTGGAAACACACCACAGACTACGCATAGATTATGCAATGAAACATGCATACCTACAAACTACATCTCTGTTTCTCCCTCCCTCCCTCCCTCCTTCGCTCCCATCCCCTCCCCTCTCTCCAACCCTTCCTCCCTCCCCTCCACTCCCCTCCCGGTGTCTCTCTATCTCACTCATTCACTCGCTCACTCACCCACTACACTGTATTGGCGCCGTATCAACAACTTACACAACATGTCCCTTTATTAAGTGACCACATTGATACAGAGTCCTAACTGATGCTATCACTTCTACAACCAACAAGCACCGACTCACTCATATCAGAGGATCTACACATTCTTTAGAACTGTCAAGCCGGCGGCAACATTCCACATGATCTGTGTAACATACGTCCACTAGTGCGGTCATCTAGCCGGTGAGCTAATACACTAGACGTCACTCATACTCGCCGTAACCGGGAACTAAATGGCAGGACGATTAACGCCTGTCTGTTTCAACTATTAAAACGATATAACAAGTTGTTAACACTGTCTACTGGCCACTGTCTACAAGCCACACGCGACGTTGAATAAGACTCGTGTGATTATGTATAGGTCCTATGTCACACGCAACTAAGCACAGGTGACGTCACGTGTGCTAGCGGTCACAGGTGATAAACTTCAGTAAACAGGATTGGAAGCGTAGGCTTACTAGAAAGGAAAAGGTGTGCAACAAGTGATTACAATTGTGTTTTTCTGCATGATATCGTAGTGATCTTACCGCGAGCTGCTGATGCGGACTTGAAGAGGAGGCAGCCAGCGATGAACGCGCAAAGTACTGTCAGTTTGTAATCCATGTTGGCAGCTGCAAAAAAACTGTAATTGACGGTCGCGCTTTATAATATTCAAAAATATACAAAGAGAGAACAGCGTTAAATGAACATCTCGCCAAGACCCATGAGAGAAACTAATAGGGTCTAAAGCCCGCCAGCCTGTGCCCTTTTACAGTTACGTTTCACTTGATTGGTCCAATACAAACAAGACAGATCAAACGACGATGCAACGACTCAATTACTACCGGCTGTCGGAGAAAAGAATCGACATACCTTATAAGTGACGGCATACACGTAGTCGTAGACAGATTACACTCTCAATAGGCCAAACGGCTTCCTTCTTCATGCACCTGTTGGCCAGAGTTAACTCTATTGAAATATTTTCATTAGCCGGAAAGTTTCGGTGAGAACTGTCGTCAGTCGTTACAACATGATCAATGTGACATGTCCCAAGTCAGCTCTCGTCGCGCGGAATCTCGCTGGTGAACTTTCGGTCACGGTTCAGCGCTTCAACTGCGACACCTTTCATTTTCACTACCAGACCGTGACCCCTGCGTGGCCCAGATGCATTAATTTACCAGTCGCTAACTGGAGGAGCTCATTCAAAACGTTCCCAGTTGACAAGTGGTGATAGAAGATGAGGCCGCATTTATGCCCAGCTGATGACGTTACATACGCTTTACATGCTTTAGCCTTTTTTATTATTATATACCGGATTAGAAATTTAACCAACTGGTCAGACGGACTGGCACCCTTTAAACCCATTAGACCCCACGCGCCCAAAAAGCGCCCGGGTGTCTCCTCCCCAGAGCGCCCGAAAGCGTCCGGCGGAGATAAAGCCTCTAAGGGTTTGGCCCCATCTTGCGGATATTTTAAGAGACTAATTCCCACTGATTCTTTGATATCTCAGCTATGAATCCTGGGTAATTTTGTCATGGTTTGCATTGAAATTTTTTGAGTTTTTCGTGATTGAAGTTCATCATCTGTGGACCTTCAAAAATGGCGGCGCCTTGGACATCGTATCTGGTTCTACTGATTAAGTTTGTGCTTATATATCGTTGGATTGGACACTTCTGGCATTGAACTGAAGGTAAGTTTACATTACGTACAAAATACAACTGAATGAGCGATAAAATGAATGATCGGAGCTTTGTTTATGTTTCGTTGTCCAGGTTGGGTGACCAGTAGTCGGGTTTTCAGCACCGAAACTGTTGATTATGTGTTTATAAATGAAAATTAGGTGTTTTATTATAACAAATCATTAGGTAACATTGCCAATTTTCCTAATGGTTGACATTTCGTTGTTTCAGGTGTCAAAATACCAGTGATCACAATGTCAACATACACATTGGCATGACACAGAAGTCGCATATAGGATGATGACAACCAAGATAGAAGTCTAGTACCATATCTAAACAAGGCAGAGCATGTGTAAATAGAACAATATAATACATTTTATGTGAATAAAACATGATATATTCTACTGTATTGTTGTCCAGAATAGTAATGTTCTATGTTTGTCACCTATATATAACAACATATGTTTTACCAACATACACCAAAGTTACACCAATTTAAAGATAATTAAATGAACATTAAAATAAACACAACTAGCAATTATAGAAAATCAGTATTTTTGAAGATACAGCTTAAAATCTGCAAGCACCCCAAACTGGTGAAATCAGTGGCTGCAGCTTGGGGAACAGGAGCACTAGTCAATTTAACCGGCTGGGGCCAATTTTTTAAAAGCGAAAAAATTTCCCGTTGTTTTTTTTTATTGCAAAATCATGTTATACGGTATAAATTATACCTATTATAGCGTAAAGACAGTCAAAATTTGTTTTCATGTACTATTTGGGGGGTTGAAAATAGACGCAGAAAGGGGCGCTTAACTCTGTGTACACATCGACCACGATGCGTTTTCAAAACCGTTGTAGGCGTGGCTAAAAGCCCAGAAGGAAATCATAATCAGGGATGCAGTATCCCCGGAACACAAGTTGACGCCACAAACCCCACACCCAGCCAGGTGCACGGCTCCCAGTTGGTAAAGGTAAAAGGGGTGGGTGTCACTCGCGGCGATTTGATTGACAGCGTAGGGATTCTTATAAACATTCGAGGTTCAACATTACGAAGTCAGTTCCGTTTCGTTAATATTTATTGGCGGTCAGTACGCTACAATAGTTATAACTTATACTGATTAAAATGATTTTGCAATACAAATAAAAAGCCACGAACTGATCATGTCGCTTTAATATGTATGATACTCATCTCCATTACAAAAAATAGTCTCCCAATTTTCGAGAACATTGGTCATTGCCAAAACAAAATGAGAACATTTTATCCAAATTCTTCTGTTAACCAACAATGTCATTAAACAAACATTCAACAAAAAATAAATAACAATTGACCACTTGATGACACAACATAATTATTTAATATTATGCTATTCAGTGATAACGTACAGCGTGTGGGTTATTTCACATTGACGCCGGCGTCACGATGACGTCATTATATTTCTGACTCATTCATTCTCCCCCCATCGTACCAAATATTTTAATATTTCTTTATTTATTGTATATCATGTTATTGTATTGCGGTGCGTTGCGATGGGTTGCGTTGGGTTGCGTTGGGTTGCGTTGCGTTGTAGGCACACCAGAACACATTCCTATTTTACATGAAATGTACATTGCATTGTTGAAATTAGCGAAAAAAGCTTTAATATTAGAAATACTAATTATCATTATTCTTATTATATAATAGCCAATATTGGCTTCTTACGACATGCCCTATTTCGACTGAGATTCAATGCCTACACTGACAACGTCCCTGTCGTACTGACGGTGTGGCGGTCCAGAACGTCGAGCGGTCCAGAAAGTCGAAGGTTAGCGGTTCATGTCAAAGGTTAGCGGTTCAAGGCAAAGGTTAGCGCGACGTTACGGCCCGCAGCTAGCCAGTCTGGAATGTATATCTCGTCATCGTGGTCGTTGTGCAGATAAATGGCAAGAACACGTGTGCGCTGGAAGCTGTAGTGTGCAACGGTGGAGGTCGAAAAGTAGGTCGTCGCTACAGCGCGCAGAAATGATTTATTATGTAACACAGTCGCCGCGGGGGTCATGTACTTTCTCGACATTCTAGCATGGAGGGTCAAAGTTGATCGGCCACCTGAGGTTACGCCAGTTCAGCACGCATGTGCATACGTGGGACGACGTTATGGACTGCTCGACGTTGCAGGCCGTCGCGCTAACCTTTGCCGTGAACCGCTAACATTTGACATGAATCGCTAACCTTTGACATGAACCGTTAACCTTCGACGTTCTGGACCGCTCGACGTTTTGGACCGCTGTGGCGGTCCAGAACGTCGAAGGTTAGCGGTTCATGGCAAAGGTCGGCCCGTCGGTCTGCAACTTCGAGCAGTCCAGAACGTCGTTCCACGTATACACATGCGTTCATGACCCCCGCGGCGACTGTGTTACGTAAATCATTTCTGCGCACTGTAGCGACGACCTACTTTTCGACCCCCTATGTTGCACACTACAGTTTCCAGCGCGCACGTGTTCTTGCCATTTATCTGCACAACGAATTGAAAATCATGGCTGTAACGAAGCACAACGCTCTGAGACAAGGACATTCACATTAAGAAAACACTGTTTTATAAATAATTACAGGTCACGATGATTGTGCGGTTTTGTTCGTTCATTAATAATAATTGCAAGAAAGGAAGCGCATCAATAAATGATTAACATAAACTGTAATATGCATGGTTCACTCTTATGTTAATTCGGCAGTCACCATGTTTACGCTGGTCACAGCTAATAGATGTTAAACTGTATATATTGTCACGCATGTAAGAAGTCCACAAACGACACTCAAAACAAGGTGGAACGACATCTTGAACCGGATATACATTCCAGAGTGACTAGATGCCGGCCGTAACGTCGCGCTAACCTTTGCCATGAACCGCTAACCTTTTGACATGAACCGGTAACCTTCGACGTTCTGGACCGCTCGACGTTCTGGACCGCCACAGCTGTTACCAACAAATGGTTCAGCATCTAGATTTAACAAGATTTAACAAGATTCCACCCCAGAGATTCAACTCTAGATGGCAGGTGGACTAGGAAGCCATTTGGCTTATCAGAGTCAAACCTATCTATCTAAGTATACCCCGGTTTTTAGGTTATTAAAATTTTTTTTTTAAATATATTAACACTATAGCACCTACACAATCGGGTGATAATTGTTCCATTCGTTTTTCTGTTCTTTGTGAAAATGAAAATTTTCTAATATCCAGTCTACACTGCTTCTTTGCTAATGTAACTCCATGTCCCCTAGTCCTTCTCTCTTCCTGGACTGTGAAAAAAAAATTCTGTCAATATTTTCATACCCCTTCAATATTTTAAACACCTCAATCTGATCTCCCCCAATCTTCTGGTTTTTTAGTGTTGTTAAACCACATTCTTTTAGACGCATTTCATAACTAATATTCCTGAGTTTTTGTATCATTTTGGTTGCTCTCCTTTGTACTCTTTCTAGCATATCAATATCCTTCTTGCGATATGGCCTCCCTGCTTGTATACAATATTCTAGGTGAGGCCTAACTATTGTTTTATACAGCAGTATTATTAGTTCTTTTTCTTTGTACACTATATTTCGCCTAATTAATCCAAGAATTAATCCGGTCGAACCTGTTGACAGGGAGTACGAATACATAACCGAACAGGTAAGTAACACACACGAACACTTTAAAATAACTTCAGATACTTAACATAGAAGAGCAGCTAAAGTTACAAGGACTTACATATTACTTTAAATATAGTGATAGTAATTTGCCAGGTTATTTCTCAAACTGGAGAATTATCCCTTTCGATGAAATACACACACCTACTCCGCTGAAGCGTCGCTGTTTACATACACATCTAATCACGTGGACCGCTGTAGGGGTCAATCCAGCGTCCAATGAGCGCCGCGAAAACAGTTGCCTATGCCATCCTGTTTGAGGGGGTGCAAACATGTTTGTTTAAGCAGTCTGGATATTGCGCCGCATGAGAACTTACCTTCTGTTGTGGCGCTAGAAAATAATGAATATTTACATACTCACATGGAGTTGCTGGTGTCGGTGAGACAGCAGAGCCTGGCGGCGGTCGAGCGTTGCACGTGGCGTTAAATATCTTCGTCGCGATATTGTCGACGTTGCTGAAGTCTTGTGCGAAGAAGACATACGTATTGGGTGTATGGGGAGGTGAGGATATTCCGATAACCTCCGCCGAGTTCACCTTGCTCGTCACTCCAATCGAGAACATTGCGATTCCCTGCTTATGCGCCTGCTCCGCTTCCGGTATGGTGCACTCGGGCCTGATTATCGACACTCCGTCGGTGACGACGATGGCGACATTGGGTACCCCGGGCCGGTCTCCGTGCGCGGCCGTGAACTGCACCGAGCGCATCTGAAGGATACCGCCGGCGATGTTCGTGCTCTTGCCGTCGTACGGGATTCTCGCGATGGCCTTCATCAGGTCGTCTTTGTTGTCGTACGAATTCAGGTAGATCCAGCTAACGACGTCGGTGGAATATCGCACGACGCCCACCCGAGTATCGTTCGACCCAATCGTACGCATTGACACGATCTTGTTGACGAATTCCAACAGCTGCTGCCAGTTAAGGGGGTTGGCATTGTTTATGCTTTCCGAACTGTCTATGACGAATACGAGGTCAATGGCTCTGTTGCACGAATCTGTAACAAGAAGTGGTTCGAATGACGGATAGTTAATTAATAAAATCTTTATCATCGCATATTAAACTGGCAATGTGATCTTTAATTATTATCAGTCTTTCTAATAATTTGCACATCACTGATCCACTGAGAAAATCTGCGCCGTAAGAAATCGTCTGCAGACGCGACAATACGCTGTTAGTTTGCAACGTAGTTGCAAGCCGCGTGTCATTTATTATGAATTTTGGGCGTGGTGGTGTATTATCCGGAACATCGGTCTCTCTGTCGAGAGAGACGAGGCTCGAAACACGGGTGATGATATTGCACATGTCGCGTGTGATCATATACCCAGACAGCATGTCTACGTTGGCCCATCGTTAGCCCTACTATGGTACCGTTGGCATAACGTTGGCGTTCGGTGAACAACGTTGGGCCAACGATGCACAGCCAACTTAAATCTTAAGTAAACTGAGTTGAATATTATTAATGTTGTTACAGCGATGGTTCAGTTAATGACCAAATCTACAAAATTATACAGTTAAATTTTCAGTTATACAAATATGTGCCAATGTTGGGCCAAATTTAGGCCAACGTTGCACAATCAACAAAACATTCCAATAAATTTAGTTTAATGTACACACTATACTAATGTTGATAAAGCAACGGTTCAGTTAATTACTCAATACACATTATAAGTTACATTTTCAATATCAGTTATACAAATATGAGCCAACGTTGGGCCAAATTGGTTCAATCGCCCCTTGGATACGTTCGGCTAACGTTGGGCCAACGTTGTGTAATCAATATAAATTTCAAGTAAATTAACTCATTTTAATATTTTAACGACGGTACAGTGATCGTTAAGTTACTTATCTGACATGCATAATTATGCAATTATATTTTCGTTTATACAAATATCACTCAATGATGGGCCAACCATCCTAAATCAACGTAGCGCCAATGTTGGGCCAACCATCCTAAATCAACGTAGCGCCAATGTTGGGCCAACGTCGGGGCAGTGTTGGCCAAATTATTGGTTTTTTCACCCAAACATACATATCAAGCATGAGGCAATAATTACAGGGAACAAAGGGAACAAAGAATAGAGAGGAGATACGGTGCTTACATCTACTTACATTACGTAATGGTATATATATATATAATTTGTAATGTGTGTGTGTGTGTGTGTGTGTGTGTGTGTGTGTGTGTGTGTGTGTGTGTGTGTGTGTGTGTGTGTGTGTGTGTGTGTGTGTGTGTGTGTGTGTGTGTGTGTGTGTGTGTGTGTGTGTGTGTGTGTGTGTGTGTGTGTGTGTGTGTGTGTGTGTGTGTGTGTGTGTGTGTGTGTGTGTGTGTGTGTGTGTGTGTGTGTGTGTGTGTGTGTGTGTGTGTGTGTGTGTGTGTGTGTGTGTGTGTGTGTGTGTGTGTGTGTGTGTGTGTGTGTGTGTGTGTGTGTGTGTGTGTGTTGTGTGTGTTTTGTGTGTGTGTGTGTGTGTGTGTGTGTGTGTGTGTGTGTGTGTGTGTGTGTGTGTAGGAGAAACGCATAATTAAATAACTATCGATGTGTTTCTGAAATGCAGTTACAACTGGTGGCTTAAGTCAGTGACCTATGGTTGAAGGCTGCGAATGAAGGGAGGAAGAGGGAAATACTGGTCAGTCCCTGGGAGGAGATACTGTTACACGGAGCTCCAAAGTTAGCATTACCAAATAACATGACACAGAAGACGAGATGGCCACTCTGAGTGTGGTTCTTTGAGTGTCTGGCCAACGTCTCAGATCAGGCAGAGTTTGTGCAATGGATGATAAAGCTGCTACCTCCAATCGTTTGCTAATCGCCAAACCGGTTCTTTTATGACCAGATGTGTAATGCGTTAATAGTTTAACTAGTATGTACAGTCAGTTAATTTTTTAAATGCGTATTTGTCATTTTTAATCGTCAAAAAAGAAACGCCGTTACACCGGGTATAACTGGCGAAACAACAGCAGCTGCCGACGTCCTGTGCTTTTTGGGTCTCGTGTTTTATGCGAGATCGACCTACCACGGCACAATAGGGCCTGTAAGTGGGTCACGACACATGGCGTGACTCCGCGCGACTGGAACTTATTGGGGACTAAGCGAGATTAATAGGGGACTGGACACAAGAATAACATTCTAACGATGGATGACAGTTGTAGTATTGTACTAGGTTACTATCATACTAGGAAAATCAGTTAATAAATATCTTGTTTTATACGTTTCTTATCTTAAATGTCCGATTTAATATTGAGTTTAATACACTATCATGGACACATAGCGATTTACGTAGTGCAGATAATAGACACGATGTTAGGCCGTATGTGTCTTTTACGGGATTTACGTTTTACATTGCTGTACGTTGTGGTTTCGATAAGCACTTATATCTGACAAGTTGTCTAAATGCACATAATCATAACACATGTATACGTTTGGCCAAAACAGGTTGTACTGCGCGAAAACTGGCACTCTTCATTATTAGTCAAGATCGCCAAAAACAAGTACTTGCCATGGCAACCACCATAATAATCGATTGAAATTCATGATTTCCGTAATCATTGTCACCGGCAAAGTGTTCCACTGCATCTGCTTGTAATAATCCTTCGGACAATATAACTGAAATACGCTATTTCGGAACCGTTAGTTTATTACGACCAAAAACAAAACAAAGTCCTATATGTTAACATGGAGTACATGGACCTCCTGCCCCAGCCTCGTTTTCGCGCGGGAGACTTGCACGCCCTATAACAAATCGTACGTGCTTTTGCGCGCTGTACTGATAAATCTGGTCTTGAAAAATACGGTCTGTAAGTGGGTCACGATACATGGCGAGACTCCGCGCGACTGGAGCTGGTTGTGGACTGGACACAAGAATAATATTCTAACGATGGATGACAGGTGTAGCTTCCGACTGATGAATATTAGGAAAATCAGGTCATAAATATGTTGTGTTATACCTTTCTTATCTTAAATGTCCGATTTAATATTGAGTTTACCACACTATCATAGACATATAGCGATTTACGTAGTGCAGATAATAGAACGATTTTAGGCCGTATGTGTCTTATACGGGGTTTGCATTTTACATTGCTGTACGTTGTGGTTCGATAAGCACTTATATCTGGAGTCAGACCACATTTGCATTTTCCATAGGCGACCATTATAACGTTCCCTTAATTTCCTACTAATCTTCGGGAGCTCTGTTATTGACAATTTCACAGCATATTTACCCTCCATAGGCAGAAGTTCTGTGAAAAATTCGTGAACTACTCATACTTCAGGCTCCCACAAACCTCTTTCAAACCTTACACCCCTCCATTTCTGCTTGAGCCACCCATGGATTGCCCCTGATTACATCACCAAGCAAAATGACAACTGTATTAATACGCAGAAATGTACCGACTGACAGCTGTCATAATTTGACAGCTCTGATGCCACGCTGCACAAAAACATAATTTCTACTCACTCCACACTACATATGTGCTCACAGAAATTCAGACAACCTGCATAATGCTGATTTTATATGGTACTCTTTGGAATGGCGGATGAGCACATTATTGTGGTCTTACATCATCTGACAAGTTGTCTAAATGCACATAATCATAACACATGTAAATGTTTGCCCCAAACAGGTTGTACTGCGCGAAAAATGACACTCTTCATTATTAGCCAAGACCGCCAAACACAAGTACTTGCCGCTAATGCCATGGCAATCACCATAATAATCGATTAAAATTCATGATTTCCGTCATCATTGTCACCGGGAAAGTGTTCCGTTGCTTCTGCTTGTAATAATCCTTCGGACAATATAACTGAAATACGCTATTTGGGAACAGTTCGATTATTACAACCAAAAATAACAGTCATTTTTCAATTGTGCGCATGCGCGATGCGCTGTATGGGTCATGTGCAAATTACCCGGCAAAGTTAGCCGAAATATTCGGTCGGCGAATTAACCTCGGTTACCCAGGCTCCGTCAGGTGGCAGCACTTAAGCCCCTCCACTCTGCCTGGGGAAAGAAAGGCTCTGCATTTGTTAGGCCTTGCCCGAGATTAGGGTAGAGACGCTGAATTAAAATAACGATATACTTTTACAAGATAATGATATCCTATGAAAAGTATTCAACATTGAACTTATATTAACAAAACAATAAGTAAAAAAATTAATTTACAGTTGTTTATAAAATAAGAATTATGGCAGGATTAACCAGTATCCTTGAGGCGGCAGCATTGTTTAGTCCCACACGAATAACATACAAATTAACTAAGGATACCTTTTTATCAAATAATGCTCTATTATAAAAACTATTCAAAATTAAACTTATATTAACACAAAATAAATATAAATACACATTTGCAGTTGTTTATAAAAAATAGAATTTACGGCAGGATTAACCATGTCCAAGAGGTGGCAGCTTGGATAGATCACGCGGATACACAAACAAACCGATTATATATATATATATATATACATAATCGGTTTGCTATATATATATATATATATATATATATATATATATATATATATATATATATATATATATATGAGAGAGAGAGAGAGAGAGAGAGAGAGAGAGAGAGAGAGAGAGAGAGAGAGAGAGAGAGAGAGAGAGAGAGAGAGAGAGAGAGAGAGAGAGAGAGAGAGAGCAGAGACAGAGACAGAGACAGAGACAGAGACAGAGACAGAGACAGAGACAGAGACAGAGACAGAGACAGAGACAGAGACAGAGACAGAGACAGAGAGACAGAGAGACAGAGAGAGAGAGACAGAGAGACAGAGACAGAGGGAGAGGGAGAGGGAGACAGAGAATGGCAGATAGATGGACGTAGAGTCAAGTACGCAAGGTGCATATTGTGCTTTATTCACAAACACAAAGCTCCATTTTATTTATGCAGAAATAAGTTATACACTATACATTTCTCTGTAGTTTCCAGCGTCGGAATTCAAAGTTTTATGGAGGAAGCAAATTTATCAAAGGACCGCGTTTTATCGGCATGGAGAGGAAGTCAGTTTTCCCGCGATGACTATGTAAAATTAAACACGTCACCTCGAGCGTATACGTAATCAAACGCGTACGCGTTCTGACTTTCGCGGGACAGTCCATTGATAATGACGGGGTAGTTGATAAGTTAAAAAAAACTCATGTTTCATAAAATCAAATACCAGTTCAAAAACTTACAAACTCTAAGCTAGCCCTATTTCAAGAAATGCAAAATTGCGTAGAAACGACCGGTTTCGTCTTCAAAAACATCGCTTTGTTTGTGTCATATCCAAAAATCCAACCCTGGAAAAGCCGTTTAGGCTACGTCAACCGTTTTTGAAACGAGTGTTCTCGTTGGTCTATTGGACAGTCTTTCCTTCTAGAACATTCTGCCGGATGTTCGAAATAATTCATTCTGATTGGCTAGTTAAACAGGGGTTCCATATTAGCCAATCAAAACCTTCGACTGAGTAACGTTATACGTGGATTTGATCGTTAAGGAAATTAGTTGAGCGCAACTCCTCGAGCTAGCAAGACGTTCAGAAGGTCGAACAGTGAAGCCAAAAAGGACTTCCGATGTATCGTTTGTCGAGCCTGAACATTTGCGCTACAACAAAGCGGTCGAACGTTAGCGGCAACGCGTGCAAGTCTGAAGACACAATGCTCAGTGCGATTGAACACCATTTCATCGCCGTCTTCCCTGCATCAAGTTGTCGCTGCCAACGAACGTTGCCGCCATGCCATGGTTACCACCGCTCTCGGGTAAAAAGGTAGGCATTTTTATATAAAACAGTCCGAATTCAAATCTAAGTTATGCTGCTTGCGAAATTTATATAATGCGTTTGCTTTAACATTATGGTTACTCAGATGTGGTTATTGCGTTTTCAGATGTGCGCAGTCGTGAATCGAGTTACTGTTCCCCACCTTTGCCTTCGCCACCACCACGGGAAATCCAGAATGCCGCGTGTCGTCACGATCACAGACGGAGCAAAATCTGTCGGCGACATCACGCATCAATTCACGCATCCGCTGGCCCCATCACGATCGCCGTTCAATTCGCATCGAAACGCGACATCGCCAAAACCCGTTGCTGTTCTCCACCTTCGGCTTCGCTACCGCAAATCCGGAATGCCGCGTGACGTCACAATCACAGACGAGCCAAATCTTTCGGCGGCAACTTCACGCATTCACACATCCGCCGGCGCCGCCACGACCGCCGTTCAACTCGCATCGAAGCGCGACATCGCCAAAGCGCTACAAGGGCAACCGGGCGAATTCGGCGCAACGAGAGTGCTTCTTTCAAAATACGCGAGCATCCGATGTTACCGCAGCAACAGCCGGTATCAGTAACTCCGCATCGTATGTCCTGTCCGTGTCTTGTCTCTTTCTCTGTGGGCCACTACGACGTATTAGTGTCAACGCCCGATTCTATGTTCAGTGTTGTTTAGTTTTGTGACGAGGGGGTTGTTACGGGGGACCGTTGCAATTCCCGGATGAGATCCAGGGCCAATCGAACTGAAAAAGTTCGCACTGCTGATTGGATTCCCCTGTTGTGTATCCAGACCTGGTGCTAGTGGCGGTTTGTGGACGAGACCAATGTTGCTTGTCTGTTCGATTTACATTGTCTGTTATGTGTATGTACTGTGTTATGTTCGAATTGCGGAGAAAATCACCGAAGTCACCAAAACGTCCAAAACGACGAGGTTCAAGTGTCACTTCACAAAAGAACACTTGACATGGTTATGGAAGATAATCTGGAACGTTAAACTGCATTAAAAAACGAACATTATCATTAGTCATTATGCCTATTATTAGAATTTGTAGGCTTACGCTTCATTCCATTCAATAAAACGGTGACAAATTATTATTAACGCCTATATTGTATTTATAGTTAAGTTTGCCTCGGTGAACTCGTAATCGTGAGTTCCCCACCAATGCCAACTTGTCCGAAAAACTATCGACAATAGTTTATATAGGCCTATGACAATTAACAATGTCTATCCACATAACGCTGAACCTTGCCGCAGTGTCTTTAACCGTGCCCCGACGAGTTTAAAGTTCAAACGAATGACGTCATCGTGATTGTTGACGAAACCACGTGTCTAGTAGACGTAAACGAATGACGTACGTCAAACGCCACGAATTCCGAAACCACAAACGAATCGTTTGTCAGTCATTCACAATATATATATATATATATATATATATATATATATATATATAATATATATATATATATATATATATATATATGAACGTATCCGTAGTTATTAAGTTTATATTTCCACCGATGTGAATTAAATTGTTGATCTTAGTACACACTGTGAAGACATTTCTTTTAGCGCATGCAAACTATTTCACTTATAAAATGATCATGAAACCTCGGGCTTTTAGCGTTTCCTACTAGAAAATGCTAAAAGCCCGAGTTTTCGTGACCAGTGACACAGGGAAATGGCCGAACAGTACAATAGGACCACTATGTATATCGTGTATAATGCAGAAGTCTTTACTTTATTTCTTGATTACTCCAATATAAGCTTGTGACATACACACACATTCTTTAATGACATGTTCACTTGGGAACTATATCCCACTGTGGGGCTACACAGCGCAATGTGAGTGCTAAATATAGCATGACGCATTACACTTGTTTGCGGTTGGCGTCATGTTCTCGAAAACTCGGGCTTCCTAGGAATGTAAAATTCGAACTCTCCTCTCGATAAAGGTAGAAACACCGCTCAAAAATCCGCCAATTTCTCCCACCGCACGGCGCCACTTTTATGCACCCAAACTCGAGCACCGGTAGGTGCGCCATTATTTTACTCAGTTTCACTTCTCATTGTACGCTCCAATTTCGACGTTTTTACGCAAATGCCTCACGGCACGCTTCTTCCTCACTGCTCATCGCGTGTAGTCGTCGAAGAGTGCGTCCAAACATTCCGTCGCAAACTACTTTTATTCGCGTCGCGAAATTCGAAGTGGACGGCGTGTTTTTTCGCTTGTTTCGACCGCCTAGTTTTACACATTTCCATCCATCTAAGGCACCGTACGCCTTCCCTTCTATAAAAACACCTTGCGCATGCAACTATCAAAGTATTTTATCGAATGTTTTCAGCCAACTTTGCCTTAGTGAGTGTTTTCCGAGCATTTTCAACCATCCATGTACCGATGTAACGGCTTTGAATGTATGTCGCCTACATATTTCGCTCGTTTTCTATCCGTCAAATAAAACGGCGAAACATACCTCGATTTACACGTCGATTTAATATATTTATCCACCTTTAACAATACGGAAACAACGTTTGTTTCTCACCTGAGTGTATGCTTCGTCTTTACGGCACAAGCCGACAACGGATCCGCGGTTGGACGGCACGATTGAGACCGTCGAAATATCACCCCAAGCATCATCAACCTAGACCTAGTGTCACGACCCATTCGACAGTGTGTTGTGTGTGTTTTTGTTCTACATTATGCATGCTAATGATAAGATGTTGTTTGTCTGATGACAGTTTGATTCTGTGTTGATTATTTTCACTGATTACTTGCCTGTATTGGATATGACATCATGTATGTATAACTCGAGAGCTTGCATCTATGGCACACTTTGACGGCTAGCAATGTGTTCTATTTTCATTAGCACATAACTTTCTGTTTGTTACCACTACAAACCTGGCATACGTGTACTTTACCATGTCACTTGCATTACGTGTAATTCAGTTAATTGATGCACTTTGCCTTGTGAGTTGCATTACGTTTAACTTGACGGCGTGACAGCTTGTATGTATAGCACACTTTGACAGCCAGCTAGCATTACTCTGTGCCTTCAGTAGCAAATTACTTTCAGTTGCCTGCCACTACAATTTCAGCTTCAGCCTCCTATGCATTCTTTGCCATGTTACTTGCAGTAGTCTTTTACGTGTAATTCAGTCTGTAGAAGCACGTACTTCTCCTTGTGAGTTGCCTTAAGTTTAACTTGATGGCTTCACATCTTGCATCTGTAGCACAGTTTGACAGCTAGCATTAACTTGTGCTTTCATTAGCATATATCTTTCAGTTGTCACTACAGTTTCGGCATATGTGTACCCAGTTTTCGGTAGCTTGTCCGGGGATTATTTGCAGCGCGTCATCATTGAGAAGTGCTTTAAAAAGGCAAATTTTTCCTGATTTTTTTTAATTTGTTAGTATTACAGATGTTGTTTTGTTATAGCCATAATTGTTTGTTTCGATCATTGTGCCGAAACCGTAACCAGCGCGAAATATGGAAGAGCCAATTGTATTTTCAGAAGAAAGTATGCAATCAACGTGTAGTGTGTACTGAATTGATTGATTCGATTGAAAGATATATAGATTGATTAAAATCAACTCATTGTCTTGTGGGGCCACGAGGTGATTTGCCCACTTTGCACCGGCCATCTATCGTTTACCTCGGGAGGGAGTCGAACCCTCGTACAAGACAATTTTTGTATTTTTTTATACAGGCAAAGCAAGCATTTAACTAAACTAAACTACCACATGGCAACATCACAGATGATTAGAAACAAAAGCATTACTTGTAGTGAAGACAAATTAATTACCTGGTAGTTGCGATGAAAAGAAATTCATTCATTATGCATAAAAAGGAAGAATGCATTAATTGCAGTGTAGACAAGTGCACTAACTGCACTGCAGTTAAAAGGAAGACATATATGTTAATGTCATGTAATGTTTACTTACTGTAATTCAAGGGTGGTAAGTAAAGTTGTCATTTCCAGAATTGTCGAGGCAACAGAGAGTTATACACTGCTGAAAGTACAAGTAATTAAAAAGTGACCAATGTGTAAACTGACAGAATAACAATGTAAACATACATAAGCGACATGTTCACATTCTTAAGTTAAACTTGCTGACAATGACAAGTGCATCTATATGCACCAAATTATATGTAACGCAAGTAACATGGCAAAGTACACATATGCCGAAACTGTAGTGACAACTGAAAGATATATGCTAATGAAAGCACAAGTTAATGCTAGCTGTCAAACTGTGCTACAGATGCAAGATGTGAAGCCATCAAGTTAAACTTAAGGCAACTCACAAGGAGAAGTACGTGCTTCTACAGACTGAATTACACGTAAAAGACTACTGCAAGTAACATGGCAAAGAATGCATAGGAGGCTGAAGCTGAAATTGTAGTGGCAGGCAACTGAAAGTAATTTGCTACTGAAGGCACAGAGTAATGCTAGCTGGCTGTCAAAGTGTGCTATACATACAAGCTGTCACGCCGTCAAGTTAAACGTAATGCAACTCACAAGGCAAAGTGCATCAATTAACTGAATTACACGTAATGCAAGTGACATGGTAAAGTACACGTATGCCAGGTTTGTAGTGGTAACAAACAGAAAGTTATGTGCTAATGAAAATAGAACACATTGCTAGCCGTCAAAGTGTGCCATAGATGCAAGCTCTCGAGTTATACATACATGATGTCATATCCAATACAGGCAAGTAATCAGTGAAAATAATCAACACAGAATCAAACTGTCATCAGACAAACAACATCTTATCATTAGCATGCATAATGTAGAACAAAAACACACACAACACACTGTCGAATGGGTCGTGACACTAGGTCTAGGTTGATGATGCTTGGGGTGATATTTCGACGGTCTCAATCGTGCCGTCCAACCGCGGATCCGTTGTCGGCTTGTGCCGTAAAGACGAAGCATACACTCAGGTGAGAAACAAACGTTGTTTCCGTATTGTTAAAGGTGGATAAATATATTAAATCGACGTGTAAATCGAGGTATGTTTCGCCGTTTTATTTGACGGATAGAAAACGAGCGAAATATGTAGGCGACATACATTCAAAGCCGTTACATCGGTACATGGATGGTTGAAAATGCTCGGAAAACACTCACTAAGGCAAAGTTGGCTGAAAACATTCGATAAAATACTTTGATAGTTGCATGCGCAAGGTGTTTTTATAGAAGGGAAGGCGTACGGTGCCTTAGATGGATGGAAATGTGTAAAACTAGGCGGTCGAAACAAGCGAAAAAACACGCCGTCCACTTCGAATTTCGCGACGCGAATAAAAGTAGTTTGCGACGGAATGTTTGGACGCACTCTTCGACGACTACACGCGATGAGCAGTGAGGAAGAAGCGTGCCGTGAGGCATTTGCGTAAAAACGTCGAAATTGGAGCGTACAATGAGAAGTGAAACTGAGTAAAATAATGGCGCACCTACCGGTGCTCGAGTTTGGGTGCATAAAAGTGGCGCCGTGCGGTGGGAGAAATTGGCGGATTTTTGAGCGGTGTTTCTACCTTTATCGAGAGGAGAGTTCGAATTTTACATTCCTAGGAAGCCCGAGTTTTCGAGAACATGACGCCAACCGCAAACAAGTGTAATGCGTCATGCTATATTTAGCACTCACATTGCGCTGTGTAGCCCCACAGTGGGATATAGTTCCCAAGTGAACATGTCATTAAAGAATGTGTGTATGTCACAAGCTTATATTGAAGTAATCAAGAAAAAGTAAAGACTTCTGCATTATACACGATATACATAGTGGTCCTATTGTACTGTTCGGCCATTTCCCTGTGTCACTGGTCACGAAAACTCGGGCTTTTAGCATTTTCTAGTAGGAAACGCTAAAAGCCCGAGGTTTCATGATCATTTTATAAGTGAAATAGTTTGCATGCGCTAAAAGAAATGTCTTCACAGTGTGTACTAAGATCAACAATTTAATTCACATCGGTGGAAATATAAACTTAATAACTACGGATACGTTCAAAATATATATATATATATATATATATATATATATATATATATATATATATATATATATATATATATATATATATATTTGTGAATGACTGACAAACGATTCGTTTGTGGTTTCGGAATTCGTGGCGTTTGACGTACGTCATTCGTTTACGTCTACTAGACACGTGGTTTCGTCAACAATCACGATGACGTCATTCGTTTGAACTTTAAACTCGTCGGGGCACGGTTAAAGACACTGCGGCAAGGTTCAGCGTTATGTGGATAGACATTGTTAATTGTCATAGGCCTATATAAACTATTGTCGATAGTTTTTCGGACAAGTTGGCATTGGTGGGGAACTCACGATTACGAGTTCACCGAGGCAAACTTAACTATAAATACAATATAGGCGTTAATAATAATTTGTCACCGTTTTATTGAATGGAATGAAGCGTAAGCCTACAAATTCTAATAATAGGCATAATGACTAATGATAATGTTCGTTTTTTAATGCAGTTTAACGTTCCAGATTATCTTCCATAACCATGTCAAGTGTTCTTTTGTGAAGTGACACTTGAACCTCGTCGTTTTGGACGTTTTGGTGACTTCGGTGATTTTCTCCGCAATTCGAACATAACACAGTACATACACATAACAGACAATGTAAATCGAACAGACAAGCAACATTGGTCTCGTCCACAAACCGCCACTAGCACCAGGTCTGGATACACAACAGGGGAATCCAATCAGCAGTGCGAACTTTTTCAGTTCGATTGGCCCTGGATCTCATCCGGGAATTGCAACGGTCCCCGTAACAACCCCCTCGTCACAAAACTAAACAACACTGAACATAGAATCGGGCGTTGACACTAATACGTCGTAGTGGCCCACAGAGAAAGAGACAAGACACGGACAGGACATACGATGCGGAGTTACTGATACCGGCTGTTGCTGCGGTAACATCGGATGCTCGCGTATTTGAAAGAAGCACTCTCGTTGCGCCGAATTCGCCCGGTTGCCCTTGTAGCGCTTTGGCGATGTCGCGCTTCGATGCGAGTTGAACGGCGGTCGTGGCGGCGCCGGCGGATGTGTGAATGCGTGAAGTTGCCGCCGAAAGATTTGGCTCGTCTGTGATTGTGACGTCACGCGGCATTCCGGATTTGCGGTAGCGAAGCCGAAGGTGGAGAACAGCAACGGGTTTTGGCGATGTCGCGTTTCGATGCGAATTGAACGGCGATCGTGATGGGGCCAGCGGATGCGTGAATTGATGCGTGATGTCGCCGACAGATTTTGCTCCGTCTGTGATCGTGACGACACGCGGCATTCTGGATTTCCCGTGGTGGTGGCGAAGGCAAAGGTGGGGAACAGTAACTCGATTCACGACTGCGCACATCTGAAAACGCAATAACCACATCTGAGTAACCATAATGTTAAAGCAAACGCATTATATAAATTTCGCAAGCAGCATAACTTAGATTTGAATTCGGACTGTTTTATATAAAAATGCCTACCTTTTTACCCGAGAGCGGTGGTAACCATGGCATGGCGGCAACGTTCGTTGGCAGCGACAACTTGATGCAGGGAAGACGGCGATGAAATGGTGTTCAATCGCACTGAGCATTGTGTCTTCAGACTTGCACGCGTTGCCGCTAACGTTCGACCGCTTTGTTGTAGCGCAAATGTTCAGGCTCGACAAACGATACATCGGAAGTCCTTTTTGGCTTCACTGTTCGACCTTCTGAAAGTCTTGCTAGCTCGAGGAGTTGCGCTCAACTAATTTCCTTAACGATCAAATCCACGTATAACGTTACTCAGTCGAAGGTTTTGATTGGCTAATATGGAACCCCTGTTTAACTAGCCAATCAGAATGAATTATTTCGAACATCCGGCAGAATGTTCTAGAAGGAAAGACTGTCCAATAGACCAACGAGAACACTCGTTTCAAAAACGGTTGACGTAGCCTAAACGGCTTTTCCAGGGTTGGATTTTTGGATATGACACAAACAAAGCGATGTTTTTGAAGACGAAACCGGTCGTTTCTACGCAATTTTGCATTTCTTGAAATAGGGCTAGCTTAGAGTTTGTAAGTTTTTGAACTGGTATTTGATTTTATGAAACATGAGTTTTTTTTAACTTATCAACTACCCCGTCATTATCAATGGACTGTCCCGCGAAAGTCAGAACGCGTACGCGTTTGATTACGTATACGCTCGAGGTGACGTGTTTAATTTTACATAGTCATCGCGGGAAAACTGACTTCCTCTCCATGCCGATAAAACGCGGTCCTTTGATAAATTTGCTTCCTCCATAAAACTTTGAATTCCGACGCTGGAAACTACAGAGAAATGTATAGTGTATAACTTATTTCTGCATAAATAAAATGGAGCTTTGTGTTTGTGAATAAAGCACAATATGCACCTTGCGTACTTGACTCTACGTCCATCTATCTGCCATTCTCTGTCTCCCTCTCCCCCTCCCTCTGTCTCTGTCTCTCTGTCTCTCTCTCTCTGTCTCTCTGCTCTCTGTCTTCTGTCTCTGTCTCTGTCTCTGTCTCTGTCTCTGTCTCTGTCTCTGTCTCTGTCTCTGTCTCTGTCTCTGTCTCTGTCTCTGTCTCTCTCTCTCTCTCTCTCTCTCTCTCTCTCTCTCTCTCTCTCTCTCTCTCTCTCTCTCTCTCTCTCTCTCTCTCTCTCTCTCTCTCTCTCTCTCTCTCTCTCTCTCTCTCTCTCTCTATATATATATATATATATATATATATATATATATATATATAGCAAACCGATTATGTATATATATATATATATATAATCGGTTTGTTTGTGTATCCGCGTGATCTATCCAAGCTGCCACCTCTTGGACATGGTTAATCCTGCCGTAAATTCTATTTTTTATAAACAACTGCAAATGTGTATTTATATTTATTTTGTGTTAATATAAGTTTAATTTTGAATAGTTTTTATAATAGAGCATTATTTGATAAAAAGGTATCCTTAGTTAATTTGTATGTTATTCGTGTGGGACTAAACAATGCTGCCGCCTCAAGGATACTGGTTAATCCTGCCATAATTCTTATTTTATAAACAACTGTAAATTAATTTTTTTACTTATTGTTTTGTTAATATAAGTTCAATGTTGAATACTTTTCATAGGATATCATTATCTTGTAAAAGTATATCGTTATTTTAATTCAGCGTCTCTACCCTAATCTCGGGCAAGGCCTAACAAATGCAGAGCCTTTCTTTCCCCAGGCAGAGTGGAGGGGCTTAAGTGCTGCCACCTGACGGAGCCTGGGTAACCGAGGTTAATTCGCCGACCGAATATTTCGGCTAACTTTGCCGGGTAATTTGCACATGACCCATACAGCGCATCGCGCATGCGCACAATTGAAAAATGACTGTTATTTTTGGTTGTAATAATCGAACTGTTCCCAAATAGCATTTCAGTTATATTGTCCGAAGGATTTTTACAAGCAGAAGCAACGGAACCTTCCCCGGGGACAATGATGACGGAAATCATGAATTTTAATCGATTATTATGGTGATTGCCATGGCATTAGCGGCAAGTACTTGTGTTTGGCGGTCTTGGCTAATAATGAAGAGTGTCATTTTTCGCGCAGTACAACCTGTTTGGGGCAAACATTTACATGTGTTATGATTATGTGCATTTAGACAACTTGTCAGATGATGTAAGACCACAATAATGTGCTCATCCGCCATTCCAAAGAGTACCATATAAAATCAGCATTATGCAGGTTGTCTGAATTTCTGTGAGCACATATGTATGTGGAGTGAGTGAAATATGTTTTTGTGCAGCGTGGCATCAGAGCTGTCAAATTATGACAGCTGTCAGTCGGGCATTTCTGCGTATTAATACAGTTGTCATTTTTCTTGGTGATTAATCAGGGGCAATCCTGGGTGGTCAAGCAGAAATGGAGGGGGTAAAGGTTTGAAAAAGGTTTGTGGGAGCCTGAAGTATGAGTAGTTCACGAATTTTTCACAGAACTTCTGCCTATGGAGGGTAAATATGCTGTGAAATTGTCAATAACAGAGCTCCCCAAGATTAGTAGGAAATTAAGGGAACGTTATAATGGTCGCCTATGGAAAATGCAAATGTGGTCTGACTCCAGATATAAGTGCTTATCGAACCACAACGTACAGCAATGTAAAATGCAAACCCCGTATAAGACACATACGGCCTAAAATCGTTCTATTATCTGCACTACGTAAATCGCTATATGTCTATGATAGTGTGGTAAACTCAATATTAAATCGGACATTTAAGATAAGAAAGGTATAACACAACATATTTATGACCTGATTTTCCTAATATTCATCAGTCGGAAGCTACACCTGTCATCCATCGTTAGAATATTATTCTTGTGTCCAGTCCACAACCAGCTCCAGTCGCGCGGAGTCTCGCCATGTATCGTGACCCATTACAGACCGTATT